>JAQIXQ010001083.1:0-17517 GCA_034700485.1 Pseudosinella alba
GCTGCGTGCTTTTACGTTTTGCCCTTAGACCCAGGCTAGACCCAATACGCTCTGATTGGCTGCAGTAGACCCAACAGCTTTTCATTCGCTGCTCACTTGAGTCACTTTGCTCCACAGCGCTGTCATATCTTGTTGATAAAGGCAAAATTTTGCATATACAGCTGATCGATGGTGCGTAGATAAGTCAATTATAATGCCGCTTCTATTACGCAAGAATGCGAATTGAAGATGTTGTACGTTATAAAAGCGGGCAAGTGGGTCAGTTCCATATATTTGACATTTGCATTTATAAGCTTCTGATTATATGTCGATTTCTCTCTCCCCAATTTGAAATTTAAAACAGTGTCCGAGTTATCACTGGAGTTGGAGTTGATGATAGCAAGCGCAGCAGCATTTCCTCGACATTTTCATTTGCCCTTGGCTAACAGTATAACCTCGGGACCGTTCTCAGATAATCGCCGTGTGGATCTACAAATACCTAGATAATCAGACTGACCGGGAAAAATTGTTAACTTAAATTGGACTTCGTCACATTTTGATAAGTTGATTTTTACTAGAACATAAAAGAGAAAAAGCTTGTGCTTATATAAAACTCAAAGGTATGTACATATTTACTTATCTTGATACTTGCCTATAAAGTACCTATTAAGTACATATTAAATTAAGATAAAGTTTTGTTTCGGAAAAATAAAGTCCTTGTTCTTCAAGACAAAGTTTGCAAAAATGAAATAAAACAATGCCGCAGTAGGCTTGGCTCAATCAATAAAATTTTAATTTTTGCCTTTTGTATGAAGAGACAAAAATATATCCAATCAATCACATTAATCGTAAGTGTAAGTGCGTCAACAAGGAATGTATAAGTGAAGTAGAAATGGGCAAAGTATTTCTCGCGTTACAGTAGGTATTGATCGCTTATTTTTAATTTGTTCCAGGTCATATTATAATGCACATAATATTACATCTATTACTCCAACTTCCGTTCACAATGTATTTGTTGGTTTAAGTTATTTGTGATTAATACTCATAATTGCGCCGTGGTACTTACCTAGGATCAGCAATAAATAATGCTACTTACCATGTATCATGCATTTGCATAATTATATTTAATTCCGACTCTTGCGTATAATCAGAAATGATGGCATATGACATGACAAGATGATATATGTCACTTCATGTGATTACCAAAAGGGTATTCTCCAATTAATGCTATGCCCAATAGCATCAACCGCTTGAGATTTGATTTTTGATTATCGGTATACGGAACAACGGGATAACCATACCAAGCATACTATATCAGTCAAACATGGGTTCTGTGGTTATGAAATCTATTTATTATAATAAGAGCAATGAGAAATGCAGATTTTATACGTTAGAGAATTAGCATTAGCCAACCTTTACTTGTAGAATATTGTGTAACCGAAATGCAGGAATGCAAAGACCATATATTTCATATGAGCTAGATATCTTCTGAGGTTTTTAGGAAAGATGTTTTATGATGTCTTTAAAAACTTGGACAGGATGTGGGTTAGTTGCTACAAGAAATTAATAATATGACATGCTATATAACATTATTACTGGACCGGATCGACCTTATTTGACGAAAGTTACTTTGTATTTGCAGAATATGTTGAACAATATAAATTTTACTTTCATGCCGGAGCAGGATCAGCAATCATATCTATAAATACAGTTCGACAATTTAATGCTTTGATCTCCAAGATGAAACCAAAATCAGATATTTTGATTTCAGCATGATTTGTGCTCCTGTCAGCCAATGTACTCTAGATTCCAAATATATATACCTACACTTTTTGGAGAACTACTGCGCATAATTTTGAAAAAATCTTAGCATTACTACAAACACTGTGCGATATACAAAATTTCCTCATGTTTAATCATGCTTTCTGAATTTAAATGGTTCAATTTTACTACTTCGCACTATAACACGCTCCTTTAATTAACTATCAATTGGGTACAGGATGTGACTGATGCGGATTGTGGAAAGAGTTGACATAGGGAAATGCGTAACTTGTAACTTGCTGCATGCATTGCTCATAAAAATGATGGTTTAAAATGGAGTTAGACATTCTATTTGATTCAATATGTTTCTGGGAAAGTAAGTTGAATTTGGATGCCTTTTTTCATGTACATAAGATAGCTTGCATTACCACAATATTTATTATTTATTAACTAGTTGAGCAGATTCTGCATTTAAGTGGTAATTAACGTTAGTAATCGTAGCATTAATGTTAATTTTGCATATCTAACTACATATTATGACTAACCTCAAGATTCATTATTGGATAACATTCGCCATGATCATATTTCTGCTAAACCGGTGAATATTTTAATTAGACTATATCATCATAAAGCGGACCATATATTTATTACACTTAAATTTAATTAAACTATTTAAGTCATGAAATGCTTCAAATATCAAGTTTTGCATTATATTCTACATGAGGACCAAGCTGGCAATGCAATTAAGGATGAAGTCGGTTATGGACAGGGCCGTGCTCCTCTTTGCTGGCTGGACAGGGCCATACGAGAATCCGATGGAGGGACAAGCCCTACGCTCCTGTTGTTCCCTCCTACCCCGCAAACGGTATGTCCAGTAACTTTTGAATGACCCCCCATTTGTGTGGGCGACGGCCGCCTTCGAATGCAGGAAGAAGTTGAGGGTCAAGACTAGTGGGAGGAGGAGGGAACAGGAGATGTAGAGAATGAAGGGGAACTTCTGGTAAAGCATGATCAGTACGTAACCTCCACAAATGGCAATTAGAACCCCCATTCCTACAAAGGCTACAAGGAAGTCCTCAGCCACCAAGTTCATTATCCGAATTAGGATCTCCAACACCCGGATAGACTCCCGGGAGTCTTGAAAGCGCTTAAATGGACGGATTCTATTTTCACACAAGTTCGCTGATAAGTATTCTATCCCTTCCAGAAACAATATAAATACCAGGACTACAGTAATGTTAGCGGCTATGCTGTAAGCAACAAGCAAGAGGTAGATTGGGACTGCCAGCAACTTGATCCCAAGCCGAATGATTTGATCGTTTCCTGTTCCAGTCAAGCGCAGACATTCAGTCATGCCGAGTGCGATTAACTGAATCGGATCATATTCTCTCAACATTGTAATTGCTC
Organism: Pseudosinella alba; assembly: GCA_034700485.1. Taxonomy (NCBI): domain Eukaryota; kingdom Metazoa; phylum Arthropoda; class Collembola; order Entomobryomorpha; family Entomobryidae; genus Pseudosinella; species Pseudosinella alba. Next base: position 3,148 of record JAQIXQ010001083.1, read on the forward strand.
CAGCAATGATCGGGAAGGAGAGCCAGTTGGAGAAAAGGCCATAGATGAATAATTCCCCCAGTCCCTGTTTCCCCTGCTTTGAGGGCATCCGGTCCATTTTCCAGATTTTGAAGAGTTGAGTCATGACATAGCACAGCTCCTCTCCCCAAAGCCAAAACAATTGAAAGGCGGCTCGGACAATTGCGATCCCGGTGAGGATGAGAGTGTAGAATCCCAGCTGTTCCCAGTCCTGATTTCCCTCCTTCCATTTGGCGAGGAGCCAATGGAGCCTCAACAGGCAGAAGGCGATTAGCGGGTTTGGAATGTGCGACGTTATAAGCCAGATTAGTTTGCCGAGATGAAGTTTTGGGATGTGGAATCTCAATCCCTTCGTTGTTATGGGCAGGGGCGTGAGTTTCATTTTCAGGGTAATGGGATCCAGGTAAATGGGGAGGACGACTAGTCCCTCCAATTTGAAGAAGACGTTGAGACAGCCTTTGCTTATGCTCATCTTGAATATGGATTATGACTCAAGCAACTTCAAACTGGCTTGTTACTCTTTCAAAGTCAAAGCCATTCTGAGGTGGAGAGACATGGATGGAGTGGGATGGCGTCTCAAACTTCGGAAAATGCTGACGGCTTTCAAACTATTTTTCGGGATTGCCCGGATGTGACGAGTTTAAAATAAAAAAAAAAGAATGCATAAGAGATAAAAATAGACGATGATAAAATGGAAGGTCTCCAAAGTGTCCCAAACCCAAAGTGCCTCAATTTCTCAAAAAATTTCCTTCGGACCAAAGTGACTCATTTTGCAGATATCATTATTTGCCCATATTTCACCAAATAAACATGTCATATTTGTTCCATAAATATAATCAATGTCAGAATTGTCAAAAATTTCCAATAACACTTTCATTGCTCACATATCTTGTCACTTCTATACCTGAGACTCCGATTATACCAGAAACTGTCCCCTGTTAAGGAAAGGTTCACTGGCCAATTGGCATAAACTAATTACGTACTTATGAACGAGTAGAGTATTTTAGGTGAATAGGTGAATTTTAGATAAAGACACGATTCGGGCACTGCATCCGTCGCATCATGCCTTGAGCATAATTATTGTAAGGTTTAAAACTAATAATCAAGCGATTTGAAATGCCCCTCGTGATAAATTTGCTGACGCAAGTTATATTATTATTTAAATCAATTCAAGTTAAGTTCTCAGGAGTATCCTATATATGTATGTGACTCACTAATTCAATTATATTAACGACCCTTTTATATTTTGTTACCAACTGACTCGTTATTATTGAGTCACTTTGACCTACCGAATTGAGTCACATTGGATTGAGTCACTTTGGTATTGAGTCACTTTGAATTGAGTCAAATTGGGGGTGATTCGATAAAATTGAACTGATAAGATGAAGTTGGCAAGTTAACTGAATACAATTTGAGATTTAAGATAACTGTATAGAATTGAATTTTTCCCAAGTATTCTAATTTTCCTTCGGCCATGCTTTGAATTGATTATAAAGATTGCGCCATGGAATGGGTTATAGCATTATGTTGCTCGTGTAATTAATTTGTTTAATTATTTGATTATCAATCCAAGGATGCAGCCTGGGAGGGAGAACAGCGCATCATATATCGCGTGTAAGTAGAGTCTCCAGAAAATTATTTCCAGATGGCTTCATGATGATTTGCCGGACGTGGAGGAGGCGGATAAGCCTTGACGATAGACAACGGTGGACTCTTTACCAATTATCGAAGGATATGAGCGCGAATTAAATATTGATGGCGTCAAACTACTCATTTTGTTGGCTATTCAGGACTATTTGTGGACGTTAAAGGAAATTAATTCGCAGTGTTCATTAGCTTAGCTCAGTCGTGAACATTCATGTTGTACGCTTACCAGCACTCTCCATGCATGCGGTACTGATGCTAAGATTTTAAATGAGTTAAGACTCATTTAAAATTATAAAATCTTGCAATTTGCGTCATTTTTAGTTGTTTTTAGTTTCGTTTCGCCATTAGAATTAGAACGAAAGCTTCAGAAACGTTGAGCATTTCAATGGTAATTGGCATCGGTAATAGTATCATCAATATTCAATCTGCATTATTTTATTCACATCCGATTAATACATCGAGATTTAATTACCTGATATCATTCCATATACTAAGCCGGGGAATATAATTAATTGTATTTTATAATATGTAGTTATACCAATCAAAAGTATATTTTAATTTAATTAGACTATTTAAGTCATGATATGCTTCAAATATCAAATTTTGCGTTGTATTTACACGAGGACCAAGCTGGCAATGCAATTTACGATGAAGTCTGTTTCAGAGTATACTGCCTGCGGTAATACCGCACCGACGGTATTGTTTTTTGCGGTTAAGAGTTCCGCTACCGCTCTACCGTAAATGTACCTACATATCTCGTAATGTTGCTATGAATGGAAATGTTCCCAAAATAAATGTAATTCACGGGGTTCCTATGATTCATGATGTTATTATCAAGGTATTCTAACACCCTGTTTGACATTTGATTCATGAAATTCGCCGCCATGTTCCGCTTCAACCCGACTGTATCGATGAATACCTTGAAACCTTCAGCAAACAGCAGGGAGAGGATATCGAGCAAGCCCAAGATCTTTATCCCTTCTTTAGAAATGTATGCTTGGTAGGGATATGATAGGATTTCAATCCAGAGGAAGATGAAGCCAAGCAGCTTTCTTGGGTGTCCCATCGAAGTCCCTGGCAAATCATAGAGATGGTGAGATCCAGCCTCAAACGAAGGTTTTGACTTAGGATAATATACCCCGGGCATGTGGCAAAGATGCAGCCATATATTGGAAAATTAATGATGGCCTCCATCGAGAAATCCAATCTGGACCAGGGTCCGAGGTGGCAAGCTTTTGGGGCAAAGTTTTTGCAGGTTTTTGCCGGCAGGCAGGCACAAAGTAGCAAAAACCTCGAGGTTTTTTCTACCCTGATCTGGACATGGATGCAAGGTCAAGACAAGTAATGCTTTGGATGCGACTCTCCCCAACGATGGAAAATGCACCTCTGTTTGCTGCAAAGACAGTTCGCACTACAAAGCTGTTCCCCTCCCATATGGCGAGATTGAGAGACCACCTGAGGCGCCTTGCGACCTCCTCGGATCCTATGTCTTCATCCTTTATCAGCGTCATGTTGAGTTCATTCGAGAGCAAAGCCAGTATCACCGCCTCCGTCGACATGCAATCCTTTAGTCCTTCATAGATTTTTTTTTCCGAGGTGGCGAGATCATGGCTGAGGCAGCTATATGGATAGTGAAGCTTCCCAGCGTGTTGGAGGGTGGCGGAAACGCCGTAACTATTGCTGTTGAGGCTATCCACGAAGGCCTTGACTCTTCCAAGTGGGATGCCATTCTTGCCATGATTTATACTCACAGTTTTAGGGTATATAGCCTCCTCCGCAAAAGTAGCGAAATGCCCCGATTTTCCCTGTCCCGTCGAAGAACAATATCGAGACGTGGAATGGTCTCCAGTCTGGATCCATGCCAAAGAGCTCCTTACTGAAACTGAAGGTGGAGACGAGTTTTTTATCATTGGGATCATGATGACGATGACCACCGCCATCTTGAACTGGCACCAAGAAAACAATTTCGTCAGAGCTGCCATATCCGGATTCATTAATTGCCCGGATTATCTCCGAGGCGCTTTGCGTCAAAAGATGGAAAATAGTGCACGGAATTTGGTACTTGGTGAAGTATCTGAAATATTTTGTGGCACTCGGGGTCCTCCGTGTCTATGCGGTAACCCAGAGCATCTACCTTTCTGATGGTGTGGGAGTGAGAAATTTGGCGGGGTGTTTGGGAGTAGATCCGAGTAAAATCTAATTGTAAGTGGCTTTCTGAAATTGATGTGTCGTTGGTGAAAGTGTCGTTGAGCAAAACTGTGTGGAGGACGCAGTCGGGCTCTAATATGAACGGAAATAGAAACAAAGAGTTGATTTATCGCGAGGATTAGGGAAAATGCATATGTAAAACTTGTTGGGTAATGTTCTTATTATAAGTAAAGAACCTGTTTTCGAAAGGAAAGCATAATCAAATCAGCTATAAGTCCAAACAGATATTTGCAATGGGTAAGGATATCAACCACAAAATTCAAACCTTTCTCCAACCCATTTAGTAAATTAACAAAATTTATTGTGCTAGTCAGATCGGTGCTTATCTAGTTATCATATAATGAAGGGAAGTGAATGGTGAATGGTTACATGGCTTATTATAATGTGGAGCAGGGTAGATATGCGCATAGATAATTTCCACGAACAAGAGAATTATTTTTTTATGGCATGACAAGACATTTAGAAGTGAGAATTTAGAGAAAGCAATTTATTAACTAATTAACTAAAATTCTCTAATTTCTTTGGGTGTTTCTTCGACTCCTTTTGTCTTGTCCAATAAAGAAAGTTTTGGGGATTTTCCCCATGCAGCCGTTAATCAGATTATAATACTCAATGGCCATGCCATGTTATATAATCAGTTTTATTTACGCATGCATTATATTATACCACACATTCATAAATCAATCAAAAGGATTTTACAATGAGCTGTTTTAAATTAGTGGAATATTCATCAAGGTTTATCATTTGCATAATTACAATACAATAATTACTATATTTATGTAAATATGCTACAACACACGCTTTGTGCTAACTATTTTTCAGTTTGATCTAATTTATTTCTGTATTAACAAACTAATACGAACATAATGGCACCTTGCTGCAGTGCCCATTTGGTGTAATTACCTCGCCGTTAGGGAACCTTATTGACAATAAAACCTCGTCATTATTATCGCTGTGAATGATAATTAATTGTATAAATATAACTTGTTCAACTCCCCCTTCTCATATAGGTATGTTATATGTCGTAGAATAGATGACACTACTTGGATCATAGATTTATCTACATGGTGTCAATAAATGATAAGTATGTATTGTGAATGCAAGTAAGTAGTTCATCAGTCGTGATTTTGCATCATTAAAATGTTGATACGTAAAATCGAGTGTGACGTATGACTTGATCGACATATAATAACAATTGTGAAGCATTCCCTGGCGTCTCGATCCACTTAACTAACCAGCCCAACAAACCTTCGCCCTTCCAAAACCCTTTCTGCGGCTCTGTAAGCTGACACACACTGGGTAATAATTTGACATGAGACGCAATAAGAGTCATGGTAGTACACCCAACTGATTAAGTGATTAGCCGGTGACGGACGGGAAACAATAGCATCATTGTATTTTTAATGACATAAAAAACATGCTTTTATAGTGCTAAATTGGCACCTCAACCTCAACTTGGGAAATTTTGTTTGAAAGTGGTATCCATAGTCCAGAGTACTCGTCACAATACAATGACAATGTGCAAACTCAAAGATTGATGATAAATGGCTTCGATTGTAATTCTATGCATTCATTTCAAAAGGATAATCAATCAATTTGCTGCGTAGAAAAAAATGACGAAATGAAAGCTGCAATCTATCTAATTGTGACTTATCAAACTGATGACGGAACAATGAGGGAAGCCACATGGAATTGGATTTAATTTCTGCCACTTTCTGACATCGGAAAGTAGCATATAATTTAAGTTTCCTTATGTCAAGGCATTTATAATGTGAGGGAGGGCAAGTATAAAAGGTGAGTTGGTCGATGGACATGTCATCCAGTTACTTCTCCGACTTGCAGCTACAAGGTGCAGCTTCGTCACAGTTATATAGTTGAAATTACTCCACAAAGTTTGCTCAATCATAATTTATTTCTTATCCTGATAACTTAAAAAAATGTCAACCAAGTTTCAATTGTTAGTTGCTGTAGGGCTGTGTCAAGCTATATTCTTGACATTTGCTGCAGTGTCCTCTGCACCTGCACAAGCTGGCAATGAAGCTGCCGCCTACAACCTGTTGGGTATGTAATTCAAGTGTGGTGTGATTATTCTTATTTTGACCATATTTTTAAAATGCAATTTAATTGCTTATCCCAAAGCTAATAAATAATAATATTTCAGGGGATGCCAACTACCCCATGTCGTTGAAATTTATTGGGGTTGCGGATGGAAAATCGTACTTTGCGGAAGTCAATCAAACTAAGGTATGGAGAGAAACAAATTTTGAAAATTCTGGTTCATTTTTACCAATATTTTTTTTTGGTAATTTCTCTTAGAATTGGACTGAGGCAGCCGCATATTGCGAAGACTTGAGACTTACACTGGCCTCAATTGAAACCAAGGAGCAGGCTGATTTGCTTAATCAAGTTATCCCAGAGTTGGGCTATGCGTCACACTGTAAGATTTGTTTTAAGATTTGAATTATATAGTCCATGTTTCATGTTTCTCTTCAGGAAACCTTCCCTTCAGTTATTGTTATTTGCAAAATATGACATAATATATCTACTCTAGATTATTGGACATCTGGAAGGGAAACTCAAAAGGACTCTATGTTTATGTGGAATGGGACGGAGACTCATGTCAACTCGTCAGTTGTAAGTGAGTGGGGAATCTACGCCCGTGAACCCTATTGCGTCCGATTTCATGCCCATGCAATTCGCTCATTTTTCTGGGCAGCACCTTGCTGGTACGGTTACAGGCCTTTGTGCCACACATAGACTTGGTTACTGCTTATCTTCATGCTGTGCTGTCAAACAATATTACTATATACCAGTTTGGGTATTGTTGATTAAATCAGAGAAGGAGAGAGAAATGATTGTCGTGGGAATAAAATAAAATAAATGTGAAATGATCATGATATAATTCACGATAATACGATATTCATAATACGATTATTATTAAGTTCATATAATAGTGAACAAGCCATAATGCCAATTGTCAGGTTAAGCCAAAAGAACAAAACTTGATCAGTTTTGTCAGTTGATAGGTTTACATTATTATATCGAGTATAATAAAATTGTTTGTCATTTTCTCGCTAATCATAACAAGTAATAAAAATATTTCTCGCTATGCCACATCCTGTAAAATATACATTTTGCTCTATATTTTTGAAAGGATTGTGAGCCAGTGGTCATGAGTAATTTAGTTTGGATCACGCCATTTAATTTAATGTTTATAGTTAAAATATTTAATATCACAACAATTTTAACATACTGCTTAATAATCCACAACTTTCTCTCTGTAATATCAACATAGCATGGGTTCATGAGGCTGGATGACAATATTATACAATATAGGTATGCATTTATAATAAATGACATTAGTATAACTTTGAACACATGTATTGCTACCAAATTATGGCAATTTACATGTCAGTAGATTCTCCGTTGTCAAGTACCGTCATCTTGAAACATTTGCTAACTATTCTCCAATTGATTTGAAGTGTTCATATTATCACCAAAACTAAATAATAGCTTGACTATCATACTTAAGGACTTAATTATATAATATGCATGCTTGAGAGTAATGACGGGTGCTTGTGAGGAAACTTCTCTAATAGTTGCATGATGCCCCAGCACCACTTCTTGATAATTTACACTTTCGTTCTATAATATTTATATTTAATTATATTTACACGTAATTGGATATAATTGAACCTTTTGTTTTAGGAAAAATAAACAAATTGCAATTAAACTCTCCTTATCAGTGCCTTTAACCTCCGGTAACATTTAAGGAACGCGTCACTCAAAACAGGTCCAATATTTTCCACACAAAAGCAAAGCCCTGCTATGCCCAGACCTATGCAAAGAACTACAAATATAACGACTACATTCCCATCCATTCTTGCTGCCGAAGGTTCCTCTTTTTCCGAGGGTGAGCTGCTTATCCCTGGATTGGTCACGAGCCACAGAAGATTCATCCACCTTCCTTGTATTCCAGACTCTTTGAAATACTTAATCCTCCTCAAGAGGGATGAGGGGATGATTCCGGCAAAGTGCATACTAAGTGTATATTTGAAATATGTTTCCTTCCCTACCGTTGCTTTTAATCCATCCCTCTTCATATTTCTTTCGAATTTGTAACAGTCTTGCGATGGTAGGATGATGGCCATTTTATTGCACCGCTTCATGGAATTGTATAGGGCAAGTTCCTGCGCATCAGCATATCCAAGTTCGGCTTTCTGGATGTACTGGCTCTCAAGAGTCGTCCATTCCTGCTGTGATATATCATTCCTCCTCAAGGTGAGTGATGCCTTTCGATCAACCAATTCATTAATCGAATCTATAAGTAAATACAAACTGGTCGGGAACAGCCCGGAATTGCTCTGAATATACTCAATTTCTTTCCATTCTGTTGAATTTAAATAATTCGCATTCTTAAGTTGCAGTGATTTTTTTATATGTACCGAGGCAGAATATAATTCGGATCTAATCCAAGGGTGCAGGAATGGCATTAAATAATTCCTCCAAACCGTATGCTGCTCCATATACAGGCTCTTATTTGCATTGTCTGGAAACCAAGTATTCCTCATATCGACATTTTCCGTCCTTGAAAAAACGGAAAACTGATATTCCACAAGTTCACGGAAATTCTGATAAGGAATCAACTTTCTGGGAACAACCATATTGTATACATTCGAGTTCCTATATCCCTCGCTAAGTATGATGCCCATTAGGAGTATGCTTAGAGTCGCAATCCGAGCTGGGACCGGACGTAGCACCCTAATTGTAAAGGGATCATCTTGCTCCAGAAACAATTTAACCATGGACATCCAATGGTTAAAGTACGATGCAAATCTACAGCTCATCGTGTCCCCATGAGCATAGTCAATCAATTGAAGGATTAACGTCACAGAAACGATAGAAAGGATGAGGTAACCCCAGACATATTTATCATATACGGTTACCAGCTCTGAGAATGCCAATGACTCCATCCCTTTAAACCCACAAGTTACAAATTTCAGGGCGTTGAGCTCATCAGGAATGAACAATGTAAGATGGAACGGATCCGGCATGAACCCAACAGTTGTTTGTAATGATCGCTTGAGGCGATTTTGGCTCAGAACAACTCCTGACACTGTTTTGCCATTCTGACAAATTAGTGTCTCGTTGTAACGTTTACTGAGGGTGTAAGTGTAATTCTTCAACACGACTTTCCATAGGTAGGCGACCAGGTGTGCAAGTTGGTCATTTCTGAAAAACTTACGAGTGACTGCTGTCAACGCAAGATGTTGGTTTTGGGAGAAAACGTTACGGCATAGATCAAAGTGCTTCTCAATGTCGTACTGTGTGGATTTAAAATGCACTTGGGTATAGTGAACTCCCTCGACTTCAGTGTCCCTCATATTCAGAGCATCGCGAGCGGAGGTTGTCAACTGAGTAGAATTTTTTCCATTGAATTGGGGAATTCGCTCAAGCATTGGTTGACAGTCAGAGCAAAATTCTACGTTTGTAACTAATTGAGCTGTAGAAATTGTAAAATTATAGGATTTGAGTTTGAAAGTAAGGGAAATTGTTCTCACAAGAAGCAGCTGGGCCAGGCTTGCAGTGTAAAATTTAACCCTGGGAGAGAAATCGTACGTCCATTTGTTCATATGAAAATTCTGCCTTGTCTCCGAAAGCAATTGGAAGGACTCTCTCTTGACAATAAATACATGGAGGATCGGGACCGTTTCCGGCAACTAGTGGAACACTTCAAACTTCTGCGGTAAATGCCATGGATCACTCCGAAATCGAATCTGACCAAGAATTAAATTCTGCTCATCAATTCCAGTCAAACTGATCACCTCCTCGGTATGATATCCCGGTGGGAAGAGCCTTAGATTTGCTTGACAATTCCAGGGTCTGCTGCGGGCAGAGTAGGAAAAGAAATCCAGGTTGGCACAAAACTCTGGCAATCTGTCAAATCTGGAGTAACTAGAGTTACACATCTCAAATGGGGCAAAAATCGGCTTCCAATGATACGGAACAGTGGAAGTTACATCGGTCAAACTGGCAAATATCCAATTTAGCATTATGCGAATCTGGCCGTATCTTTCCACCATGGATAGTTCCGGCTTTTGGATTACCACAGATTCAGTGGACTTCTCCAAGTTTAAGTCGACGCCTAGGAAGTTGGTAATAAAAACTAGACAGTGTTGCTCTCTAGTTAGTGATGAAATTAGTTCGCCCATGTTGTCCACCCCGTCAGTTTGTTCCCAAATCGAGAATAGTTCTTTCTCAAATGCAGTTAGTAGTTGATGATTTATATATTTTGCCGAGTCGGAAATGGACGCGATGACGCCACCGCATGTTGTAAATGTCGGTATGCGTACAAGCACAAATATCCAAAACGGATAAATGGAAGACCCCATTTCTGATGAAGACGCTGATGTGATGCCGAAATTATTTTGTGATCGTGTCGTAAAATGTGTTGACAAGTCTGCAAGTTGTCCTCTACTGCTTGTCTGGTCTTATGAAGCATCTTCTACGTAAGTCGTTATTGTACACGTAGCGAAGAAATTTAAAAATAGAATTGCTCCAGATCTATTGAAAACAGAGTTTCCTTCATGACGCAATTCAATTATGCCGCTAAGCTTAAATTATTTGCTATAACGGCTTTGACGTTTTGGTGAAATTTAAAATAAACACGCAAAGACCGGAACCATAACTTGCAATGGAAGAGAGAAAATTGTGCATTATTCGTAAACCAGTTAATTATACTGCCACTCCAAATCCCAATGAGGAGAAATTCGAATTAAATATGTTTTACGTTACAAATTTGGACAAGCTTCTAATTTAAGATATTTATCATATTGAAGCTTTCTGACTATTTGTCTATTTGTTCGAAGCAGGGTCATCGGCTTGTGAAATTTAATTTAGGTTCCGAGTTGTTACCAGTATCAGTGGGATAGATATTAGCAGGACAAAGGCATGTCCCAACATCTTCATTTTCCCATTTTTAATCTGTAACAGTAAAACTATTCAAAATCAGTTTTCAAGGTACCTGTTTGGATCTACAGATAATCAGACGGAACGTGACAACGTGTAAACTTTAATAAGACTTCGTCACATTCTGACAAGTTCATTATTTTGCTAGAACATAAAAGGAGACAAGCACGTGCTTATAAAACTCCAACGTGGGCAAATGTGACTAGATGTTCAAATCGTGTAAAAGTTCTTTCGGAAAATAATAAATACTCGCATACAACGGAATTCGGCAAGTTGCAAAAGCTACTCACAATCAATACACTTGGTGAACTAAATAGTGTATTCTTCAAGACAATGTCCCCAATAGTTTAATAAAAGAATCCGGTAATCGCATTTCGCAATTGTATCAATGAGAGGAATTCACCTGTCTGCGTCATATCTGAGAAGACAAATTGTATCCAATCACTCATATCAAATGTAAGGACATTTGTCTTTTTGTTTTCGCTAATCCATGTCGCGATTATCATCGTTTAAAAAAATAAAATATTAACATGGGAGATGGGGGTATTCAATTCGGGCTTCTAGGCTATTTACGCCCCGACCACTTTGCCCCCCAGCATAATTTTGCTCCCCAACCATAACCATTATGCTCCCCGTGTAGTTTGCTCCCCAGACATGATGCTCCCGGACAATTCCATCTTCAACTGGGACCATGAAAACAACTTCGTCAGAGCTGCCATACCATGATTCATTAATTGCCCGGGTTATCTCCGAGTAGCTTTGCGTCAAAAGATGGAAAATAGTGCAGTGAATTCGGTACTTGGTAATGTATCCGAACTATTTTGTGGTTATCGTAATCTTTGACGTTTCGTCATACTCGAGGTCCTCCGTGTCTATGCGGTGAGCCAGGCCATCTAACTTTCTGATGGTGTGGGTGTGAGAAATTTGTCGGGGTGTTTGGGAGTAGATCCGATGAAAATCTAAATGTATTTCTGAAATTGATGTATCGTTAGCGAGAGTGTCGTTGAACAAAATTGTGTGGAGGACGCAGGCGGGCTCTAATATGAACGGGAATAGTATTGAAAGAGTGGATTTTATCGCGAGGATTAGGGAAAATGCGCAGGAAATAAAATACGGCGGGACTGTTGAGGAGAATCTCATTCTAATTTTAATCTTTTGCACTTGGTATTAGCAGCACACGGATAGTAGAGGATTGATTAAGTTTAGGAAATGATTCTAAGTTGGCAGTTGGATTGAATCTGATCTGAAACTCTTGTAAAATAATATATATAGTATGACATTTTCTGATCTCAATTTCAACTTATTTACAACAACAGAAAGGTGTTCCAACAGAGCAGGAAGTCCTGGCATTATATACACAGGTACATAATGTGACGGCAGCTCCCCAGATAACCTCCGGATCGCTGCCCATAATGTCACCGAGTTTTTCCCAACCTCCAAAACCCAAGTGGAGGCTGGTCTACAGATTCGTGTCGCTGGATAGCCCAGAACTTCCGGTGGGGTTGGTCCCAAAACAATTCCCCCAAGTCCAGAATAACCCAATTAACAAAATCAACTCCCCTTCCCTATCCCCTTTAACTCCTCCACTACTTCTGACAATCTCAATCCCCCTCAATGACTTCGTCCCTTCCAACTTCCAAACCAAACCAAACCAACCAGCCTCCTTGCCCCCAGTGCTAACACTTTGATTAACTTGGAATTGGTAGTGGTAGGCTCCGGATCTGCCCCCTCTTTCAGCCAACTCAGCAGTTTATCACAAGTCCCTCTCTCCCTTAAATCTGATGAATCCCCTTTCCTCGATTATCACTGTGATCCCCGACGAATGCCCTTTGATAACCACCACCATTAAAACAATTGATGATGAATCTCGCCCCACGGTCACTCAAATGATCAAATCAATTTGGTCAAATAACACAGATAATTTTCTCTCTCACAATTTCAACCCGATTTTTTTTGGAGAAGAATAATTAATTGACAACAAAATTACTTTTACAGTTATTTAAATGGAAATAGGGAAAACACAATATGGAAAAGGACTTGACTGAATTTTTACTTTTAACTGCTTTGCTTGGCTTTACAACTCTGAAGGAGAAACTTAATTAAAATCCGCTTTAGCTGTCTGCTTGATTTGCTGCCGCTCTCGTGGGCTTCTATTTGGATTGTAAATGCTTTCTCTGCTTGTGAAAAGGTGAACTGCCTACTTCTACAGAAAAGCATATAAAAACTCATAAGAAAATACCAAAAATGAGTATGGAGACCCAAGCATGTGGTCCATCTCAACCAAAGGAAAACGCAGAATTTGAACATTGGCTACCAATCTGCCTTAGTTCCTAAAACTGCTACTATCTCGAGCTGATTGCTCGATCCAAAAACCTGCAGCCGCAACACATAATATGCAAATACTTGTTGGTGGATTCGCATACTCGATACGTCATTTTGAAGCCATGGTTAGGGTGTCGGACTGTACGGCTAATAGTCACAGGTTCGATACTCCCCAGGTCCCTGTCTGTGAATGCAAGAATCACGTCTCTCTAATCCTATTCGGCTCGGTGTGTACCGCTTGCGGTCAGTACGGAATGGGTATCCTGTAGTTCCCCTAGGGGTTATTGAAAAAGGGTTACGATTATCTCTACAGGATCCTCGCAGAAGTTGATCTTGCTCTGTGAGAAGAGGTCTTAATGTCGATGGTGTAATAAGCCAACTTAGTTGGGTTCCATATAGACAATAAACACTCAGTTTTTTTTTTTTATTTATATCGTTCAAAGTCTAGGGCATTTAGGAAAAATCATAAAATGAGTCAGCAGTTACTAAATATTTTGGGCTTCCAAATAGGTTTCCATAGTAGGAAGCGTACACGGGCTCAATGTGAGACGCCATGATGGAGCCAGATGCTCAGAAAATGAGAAGGGCGCTCAGCAATTGGTCCAGCATGTTTTGAAAGACATCCATCACAAAGGCCTTGTCAATCGAGAGAAATGGGTAGTAGACGAGGACAATCCTCCTCATGGATTTTGCTTCCCTTTGCTTTACTTTGGTCAACCACCTCTGATAGCCATTTGGCGCGGAGGCATATTTGAATCCAGTTGTTAGCCTGCATCGGAGAAGGACCTGGTCCACGGTGTCGGCAACCCGGGTTAGCAGCGATAGTCCGACGAATAGTCCAAATGTCAGCAAAACTGTAATCAGAGCAACGAATACGTAGAGCAGGAGCGGCATCTCCTTGAACTTCTTGATTACCATCCACCACTGGACCACAAATAGCCAAAAGGAGCATGAAAAGCTGACGGTCATAATGGGATAGGCGAGAGGGGTCCACACTTCATAAAAGATCGTGTACGCCTTGTACAGCTTCATTACCTCCAAACAGGAGACCCTTCCCGATGTCGCAATTTCAATTGCTTTCCTCGCCTTATATGCAAATATAGAACACGATGCCCCCAATAGTCCGAGAACCCTTGCCGTCTCAAACACCCCAAGTAATAGTATGGCTCGGAGGAGAAGGCCAACATGGATCTGAGGCAGGCTCCT
>JAQIXQ010001084.1:0-17516 GCA_034700485.1 Pseudosinella alba
TGAGCATAAAGAAGAAATTAGCGCGGCCTTGCTTTTGCAGGATTGTTTCTTTTATTCTCCTGCTGTGCTTGCATCAAATGGGATATAACATTTTATGACGGCAATCAGCAAAAAAAAAGTATTCCAGGATGAGGGGAGGCAAATGCCTACAGAAGTGAATTCGGTGCTCAACCCCGGTTTGTAGTCCGTTCTGTGGCAATGTCCAGCTTGAGGAAGGAAAGGAAAACGTCAAAAGCAAAAAGAAGGACAAGTTCAAGTTTTTCACCGTCTCCATTTCTGTCCTAGAATGAACGTTGAAGAATGCGTTGACTCATTTTAAATGCGTTATTTGAATGGAGCTACCTACCTAATTGTAAGTAATCCCTCATCCACCTGACATAAAATGCGACAATTCGCATTCTTGATATTTTGGAATGATATCAACAAGATATTGAGTTCTACACCCTTGTATTATTAGAATGAACAAAGTTTTAATTATTTACAATTAGCCAGTGCGGATTTTCTATAATCATTATACAGGGATATTGTAGAGTTTGAAAAATTGAAGTACAGCTTGTTTAGTTCTATTTTTTTTGCATTCCCACGTCTTGTTAACTAGACCTTCGCGGGTCCCCTGGCAGTTGTTGCAGCCTCTGTGGTTGGAGTTTCAGTTCCCCATGGATCTATCCATTTGAATGCCGTTGTGTTCCCCTTGGCTTCCCACCTAGGTGTTGTTCTGTGGAGCCTCTTCCCCGTTCCGTTCCACCAACCTTTGCTTTGGTTTCTATTGTCGGCCTCTTTATCCCGGGTCCCTCCTGGGAATTGATTCTCTTTCTTTACTGGCCATGGACATTTGTTCATTGGTGTATTTTTGTAATCTTTTGGGGATAAATAAGATAACACATAAAAAAATTACTTGTATGTAAATAAATATAAAAATACATGATTGAGCAAAGTTCGGATGCATATCTTTACAAGATAGATAACAAATATATTTATAGCATACTTGTTCCTTTTTTATTCATGCAGTCTATCTCGCACTGGTTTCTAAATTTGAAATACGTTCTGCCACCAGATTCGTTGATTTCCTTCCCGCAGACCGAGTCCCTTGTCCCAGGTTGATCCTTGCACTCCTCTCGGCACCTCTCAATTGGCCTCACCCTGCGCATTGTTGCTCGCGTAGGTGCGTCTATGTCAGCGTGCGTACACATGACAAGCACACAGCTGGCAAAAAAGATTTTAAATGGACACAAGCCCATGTTTGTGAAAACTGGATGTGCAATTTATTTCGTAGGGGCAGGGTTCTTTCAGGGGCTAGATGATATGATTTTTGGATGTTGTGCTTGCAAGACATCAGTCGGATTGGAATGAAAGCCAGTCAAATTAACACAAATAGTCAATTCATGCAATAGGATGACGTTCGGGACTTCTTCCGCGTGGCAAACGAGATTGTATAATTGCGCAAATCATAAATAATCAGTAATCAGGATTTAACAAAGTCATTACGTCAATTATGTAAACGGAGCGGTGTTTATTTGTAGAGGAGACAGACGTACGTACGTACTGGTACGTACTGTGACGTGAATAGCAAATGGTATAATTTACTCACATCACGCACCCAAGCCAACACATTCGGCTGACATGCGTATTTCGTAACATATGGCTCAGTAATATTCTTATCTAACCTCACCCAATAAAACAATCGGAAATGATCAATATTTGCGATTTGCCCCTATCATTAATTTTACCTGAACATGTTCCCAGGTGAAAATATGAACTTTTAAATTTCGGCATATGGTCCCCGACCTCGTATCTCGCGGCGGATTTGAGACACTGACTCTCATCGCCATATCCAATCCACGAAATGGAGCAAGAAGTAGATATTCTTGTCGAATTCACTCACAATCTGAAATGATCAAGAGTAGGACTATTTATACCATACAATCGTTCTAGGCTTGGGTTTGGTACGAGTGGAGAGTTACACTTCAGATTTTGGTTCATGTATTTTGGTGATGTAATTTTCAAACTCATTTTGCATATGCATATTCCCTCATTTCTTCAGAATTTGCTTTAATATTTAGTTATGTCAGAGAATAGGATTAGACAATCCCTTCCCCTTCCTTGTTTTTCTTTCATCAAGGGTTAAATTGGGAAATAATTTTTGATGACTGCAATTAGAGGACCACGGGGGGAAATTCAGGGGGGAGTCACCTACCCAGAACAGCCAATTCTCCTTTTTTCCTTTTTATCTCGGTTTTAAAAATGAATGGTTATGTCCTCATTTTCTTACTTGGGAGTGTGAAGGTCGCCACACTGGGTCGGGAGTGCAGCAAAAGTCACCTCTAATAATGAAAAAAGTGATGAAGGAGAATGAAAATATGTAAATGATTTTCTTGGAAGATTCTTTTCATTTTGGATGAAAATGTAAAATCGTTCGAGTATCCAGGATGTGTATGAGTAGCTACGCAAGTTCCTAAGACCTTAAGAAGCATGCCACAGCGGAAGAAAAGTGAGCAGAATGCCTAGTAGGTTTGGTCTAATTGGGATGGATGGAGGTTGTACAATGAAAGCATAATGACGGCGAAGCTGCTAATGGTCATTCACTGTTTTTTTTTCAAATAGCATGGGACTTGGGATCCCGGGTCGGATCTTGAACCTAATTTATTCTGGTTTTGTTCCACAAGAGTTCAAGTGAATTTTTGAAGCAAGTAAAATAACAGTGGCTTCAAGCAAATTAACGGCGTTCGGGTTCTGAACTTCTCATCCAACTTGTAAAACATTTATATACTGAACAGAATGGAGAATGGGGACTGGACTACAACAAGCAAAAAATTTCCAAGGCAGCACAGAGCCAAGGTAATAGTTTCCCAATGCTAATTTATGGTTGATGCGGATGCCATTCACGCTATCACGATCAGTTCCTTGTTGTATAGGAATCGCTTTCACTTTGGAATTCAGCTTCCCTGATTTTGCAATCAAATTAAAAATTCATTGGCTCTTGGTTTGGTACTCTTCTGGATGTTGGAAAATGTACTTTCGTGGCTGGGCTTTGTTTGTATAAAATTGTATTCTAGTGCACTTTTTCCTGGAAAAGGGAGCAAAGAGAATGAAATAAATTGAAATTGAGGCTAATTTTTATTTTATCTTGGAAAATTTATTATTTTCTCGTAGATAGTACATTCAATATTAGAATAGATCTAGCATTTTCATAAATTCATTGCACTAATATATTCTAGTGAATGTAAGGTAAGCTACATAATTACATTTAGGATAATATACATAGGTAATTATTTAATTATGGTTCCCCGGCAGCACAAATCCATGTTAAATTGTATGTCAGATTTACCTAATTAAATTTCATATACACAATCTTTACATAATATCTGTTCCAGTTTCATAAAGCTTAATAAAACGGCTGAACTATTTGCTCATCTCGTAATCATCAATTCAACTCATCACAATAGAAATTATCATACCGAATCATGCAGTGACTGTAAGTTTCAATTTGGGAGGAAAGCAAATATTTGACATATTTTTATTGAACTACAGATGAATAACTACCTACTCGAGAGATACGAGCGATGAGAGTCGAGCATACTAATTTTATTATTAAGGCCCCTGGGTAGAATGATCAATATAATATGCTGGTTATTACTTGCATTAAATATTACTTGCTACATATTACGACAGCAGTAATATTTCTGGATCCCGAAGTCTCTGGTGATGGCTTGGCTTCCATTTGGAACAAAATGAAATGGATATGATGATGAATATTGATCCTTCCTTGTCAAGTATTAACTTTTTGTAATGAACTATATTTATCGGAAAACGGACATTTTTGACATATTGGGGTTGCTCACAAACTATGACAAAAGTGAGCGACTATAATTTGTTAAAATGGGAAGGAAATGACATGAAAGCAATATTAAATTTTTGAATGAAAGCTACATCATCAGTTCATCAGAAACTAAAAATAAGATGATTGCATAATTGACATTGTCATCAGGAGAAATTTTCTTCCGACCTCATTTGCAATTCATTAAATCGACAAACTTTCTCCTGACTAATGACCTGTCTGAAAGAGTTCGAATAAAGTTGTGTCAGCAATTAGAACAGCATTTGACAATTTAATAGAAGGATCGAAATCGACAAGTTAATCCAAATCACCAACACCATTCACAATTTCCCTATGTTCCCTGAGAAGCACAATTAATTTGACAGACTAATTATGGAATTCATTTGCAAATTTGTAGGGAAAGTCGTAAAAAAAAATTTGTCGTCTTACTTCGACACGAACAGGCACATGTATAATTATAGCTTGTCTGGGAAAATATGAAATGTGATGGAACAGTAAAAGCTCCAGAAATGCTTCCTTGCAGCACCAGGAAAAAAATCATTGACTGACGTCACGATTCCTCCAGAGTGAGTTGATGGGTTTTTACGATATGATTATGTTTTAGTGATATGGGACGGGGGCAATAACGAAGATTTCCACCTCATATTAAACATTGTCCTGCTTTTATTGGGGCAATATTTTCAAATGTGTTTTTGCTATTGGCGTCATTCCCATATCGTATTCCTTTCTTCCTTTGTTTAATAAGCCGCAGGGAGTGCTATTTCCGTAAAAATGAATACCCCGGAAGGTTTCATTAAGTTTTAGGACAGCAATAATAGAATGCATAGGTGGGTTGTTGGTAGGTGGGCATTTCTAAAATATCACGTTCTCACTGCCAATTTTGGTTTGCCAAATCATATATATATATATATATATATATATATATACAAAATACTACAAAAGCACTTTATTGCTAAAAAATTGTGTGATGTCCTTGCCCCACTTTAACCATAGTTATGATTGATATTCTGGTCATTTGGAAGACTATGGAAAGTAATATAGTGTGGGAGAGCCCATGCTACCCAAATGACCAAGGACCGTACTCTGCAAATATGTTATCATCGTCAGATCCACTAAAGCATAAACTCATTCATATGTTTTGATGATATCTTTCAGGGTGTGATGATGATGATGATGAGATTGATGAGCTTTAGTGTGCATTTTTTTAAGTGTAAAAACTTGCTATTGTTTACTTCCTTAGAACATTCGTCTAATAAAAAGTAGCTACTACTACGTAAATGTAAATAATCAACTACCGACTGCCGATATCATATCATAATATGGTCAAAAGCTTCTGCCAAAAGTCGTAACCGTAACATTTCGCTGCTGGACTGGAATGGTAAAATAGTGAACATTTTACTTTGGGATAAAATAGAAAGAAAGTCGTTCTATTTTTATTGTGACAATAAGCCCTGTCCATATGTCTTGTTTATGATATACTATCTGTAGCCAATGCTATCATTGTCACTACGAAAAATTCTAGTCGAAAGCTTATAAAGCCCCCATATATCATATCAACGAAACATTGTATTGATTAAATCTTTTTGTATTTATGGTTAGTTACTCCTCGGAGATACTGGAAAATGGACACTGGACTGCTGCCGACAATATTGGATATGTCCATGTTCATCTTCTTGATTTGATACAAAGAAGGACAAGACATTGCTAATACGATTTACAAGAAAACATGCTGTGCCATTGACAACCTCAAAATAATAAATATCTGACCATGAGCAAAAGGATTAATGGCTTTCGTGTGTAAGGCATCCGCAAATTTGTCCTCCTATTCCCGTCGTCCACAAACAATAAATTCCAAACAGGCTGTCCAGGATCTGTCTTCAGTCCTGCCGATATCACAGGAGGAAATAAAAACGGATCATTTTCCTTGGAAAGTTGTTGCTGTGCCATAGTTATAGATAGATGGACTACTAGTACGAATGAGAGGGAAAATCCTTTTTTGGATGCGTCTGCTCCTGGCATAGCCTAACATAATTTATCTTAGATTTCTACTTGTCCGTCCCATGTCGTTCCAGTCAAACATGGGATGGATTTATGCTTTCTCTGGCAGAGGGTAAAAAAAGGAAATGAAGTTAGGGCTATATGTTTGGGATGGGAGTTGTTTGAGATGAGATGCTACAAGCAAGAATATGGATTTGTTGTTCACTTTCCCTTTATTCAAGGTTCCCAACAACAAAAAACATATGTTCGGCATTTTGATATTCAACGCGACAGAAATGTTTATTGGAACGGAATGTTCCATTATTGCATTGGTTGAAGATATTTTCTCTAGAATTATATTTGAGTGACTTTGTAGGTCGGAGAAAGTTGTACCGGCTGTTCAGGCAGATTCCACCGTACACAATAAGTTCATTTTTGAAAGTGCCCATATGCTGAGCGTCAATATGGATGTAGTATGTAGTTGCACCATCATTTGTATGTAATGTAAATGTAAAATGACTGGGAATGAGGGCGAAATAAAAGTTTCAAGTGGGTGGATAAATGAGTTTGCAAAATTGTAAAGTTTGAAAGAGAGCTAGCTAGACAGGATAGTCAGTCAGTCAGGCAGCTAAAGTGGAGTGTAGGGCTCAACATAAGTTTTTTTTCCTTGTCTTACAAGCACCCATGTCCCCATATCCAGTTTTGCTCATTTCTCTGATTCAAGAAGTGTAGCTTTGCTGGAGTTGAATGAAAATGAATTCGAATAGGGGTATTCTATTTGAAGAGTATCATTCTCTTCTTAAGTACTAATACTAACTGGCAATTGTAAATTAGTGAAATCCGTCATGGCCCTTATCCTATCTTCTTGCTGCCCTGAATACCCTAGTATGGGACCTTTCTGGAAAATGTGTCTGTCTACCTTGTAATGTGATTTGTCAGTCAGTCAGTCAAATGATATCAAAACGGGGATGGAAGTGGAAAGTAAACAGAGAGTCATTTTCCTGTTTTCAAGAATACAACTTCTTATTACTGGCAACTTTCGCAACTAAACCCCTGCTCCCGTCTCCAAGCTTACTGCACTTCACACATTCATTCGAGTGTCCATTTCGAATCGAACAGAGTTCGCATATCAAAGTTTAGTACCTTCCAAAAGCCCCGTCTTGCTTTCACTTCTCATAAAAACTTACATAAAACTGGGTGCATGGAGCAATCAATATCACCTTATTTTACTTGGGAATTTTTTATCAGCATATCATAAGTTGTTAGTTATCTTATGCATATCATATCATAACATATCATAAGTTGCTCACTCGCACTCAAGAAGGAAAAGTATTTTTGGTTGTCGGAAAACATTATTTAATATAAAACACTTTTCGTTTACTTGGCGTTCCTACCTACCTGCGATGATAATGCAACAATGCCTCGAGTCAGATTCAGACCATGCTAATGTTGGACTATGAATAAATCTATCAGTGCTACTCTCCCCACTTCTTTTGGCAATGGCACTGTTTACACAATTCATTTTTTTCAACAGAAACTACAGCAAATTATCCAAACAAAGGAGGCCAAGGGATCTTTCCAAAAAACACAGCCGTAAAATATAAATCCACCTTTGGCACAGAACTTAATGTTGGGCTCAGTGAATAGAATAAGGAGAGATAAATATTTCTCCGTAAAAACAAATCCGGGAACAAGAATGGTGATAAAGAAAGATGATGCTTTTCATGTAGAAAAACCCTTCAAGATTGGTTTTGTTTCTTGCTGAAATGACGCTCCGTTACATTGAAAATGTTTAGTGCGTGGGAGCAATAAAACCCTCAGATGAATGGAACCGTACAGAGCTCATGAAATGAATCTTATTATTTTCCTGCTTGCTTTCACCATTTTCCTTAGGATTTTTTTCACCGGAGCATTTTAAAAGGATCATTTCATTGATGGTTGAGAGGGGATTGAACTTTCCTGGAAAGAAAAGCACATTATGCGTTCCATTATCATCCGGTGATAATCATCGGAGGCATTGTATTGTCAGTCATCATTTCAAGAGGAAATGTATACTTTCTACGTCCCTTTGCCAAGTTTTGTCAACATCATTTCTCAGCACCACGGATTGCAAACATCATGCGGCACTACAGTAACAATCAAAGAAAAATACATAAAGCAAAACTGAAAAGAAAAGAAAACGGGAGAGCTGAGAGCTGATCCCTTGCCTGAATTTATTTTCGACGCTGGAGGCTGGAAAAGGAAAGCGAAATGTGATGAATATTAATGTGATATGTTACCACTGCTATATGACAAAGATTATATTCTTTCACGCATCGATTGTCTAAATATGCACTATGTTGATACGGCTGCTGGATTTGGCAAACTAATTAAGTATTACATTCTATGCATAAATGCTTAAAACTACTCCTTATGAACTCGCGTTCTGGAACAGGTATCCAGGGACAAAAAAAAAGAGGATTTCAAAAGCTAGCTTACAATATCCTACTAGGAAGGCTACCTTTATATCCGCACAATTAACCTGACATTTACGGACGATATCTTCCTGTAGCTTTTGGAGTCAGGGCTGGTTACCCCCGAAAAGTTTTCTCTATCCAATTCAACCCGGGTAATACTCCACATTCCGCATTTTAGAAAAAATGTTGTGTTCTTCAACTACATATAGATAATTGTGCACTACCGTCTCTTACCTGCACAAACCAAACCTTGGCCAATCGCGGAGAGTATTTCAGGGTCAATGGGTCAAAAAATATCCTGCAAAAAATAAAACATGCAGCTCTTATATAATAGCAGTTTGCTGTTTAAGTGCAAAAATAACCTCTGTCGAGTTCGAGTTGCAACTTTCCGTGCGGACCAACAACCACTCGACTGCGAGGTGAAAGTGGATCCAGTTCACTTAATCCAGAGCACATTGTGAAATATGTTGCGTTCATGCTTTCTCCCAAACTATTTCCCAATAACTGACCTCCCGTATTTAACAGACACATGCTCGGCGGCAAAGTGAATTGCCAAGCAGAAATGTTACATGCAATTAATTGGATCCAGTTCAGAATTGGCTATTTGGTTTAGCTCTGTTGCGGTTGCGATTACTGTTTTACTAGCCACAACAGACTATTTAACTTGATATGTTTATGCGGGAGGGGACATCTAATGTAATGTGGTGGTGAACATTCCAGTTGTCTTGAATTGGTATGGACAAATATAAAACACAAAGTATAAAATGAAATGATGCCCTTGCTGGTGCCCTGGATAAGAACTGTGACATGTTGAAAATGAGCAATAATATTTATCTGGTTGTTTGGTCTCAGTCTCAGTCAGTTGTCAGTGGTTATATTGCAACAATTTTGCCACTGTGTTTCTCTTTAGTCGAGAAAAGTTAACTAAACTTAATATATATTGAATAGATATGTGAGTCTCTTAAACCAGTACATTCTGTCTAGGCAATTCTAGAATTGCATCCGCATTTTTTGTGTTTCACGTCAGGTCTCAATGGGCTCATTGTGACTTTCAGCATGACTGCATATTTGCCTGGGTGCATATAAACTTCATAACATGGCCCTTATATATCTTGTTCACAAGTTAAAATTACTTAATTGGATGCACCTAGCTAGACTAAGGTTGGCCTATAGTTGCTGACGAAAAAGTTACTGAAGTTTTCTCCCGCTTTATATTAAATTGTGGGAAGTTGGAGTAATAGTTTAGTTTGCGACATTGATCTCCTTTTAGGTCGAAACTTTTTGTATCTTTGTTAATCTGTTAATGTCTGGTTTGTATCAGGAAACACAGTAAAAGAGGGGAAAGGAATATGGCAGCGGGCCAATTTAAACAGATCCCTGCTTTTATCTTAACTAACCTCATATAAGTATGCCATCATGTATTGAGAAAAAAAGTCTGAGAGATTTTTCGTTTCCAATCCACCTCAAAGTTCAGTGAGGACAATAAGCCGTCCTGTCAGCAGCAGCAGTGATACTCCAACAAAAGAAAAAAAGTTGCACTTGCTGCGGAAATAACAAAGCTTCTCCTTCATTTCATAAGTAAAAAGTTGAACAGAAGAGAGAAGGGATGAAAGAAAAACAACTGTCACTTTGCCTTATTTTCTTTCTTTTGGGAATATATCTGCTCTGTACTTTCACTTTGACTTTTACTTCATTTCCAAATTCGTGCACAAATTCACTCTGCTTTTATGCTGAATGTCGAACCAAGGTCATTGGTGTATCTATTTTCCATGCATTTCCAGTCCCATTTTTTTCAGATTTAGCTGCTGTGGAATATGTCAACTTGACATTGTCAAGTTGTTAAGTCGTACAAGGTTACATCTGAAAACTAATAAATTTGAAGCGACCAATTTGGTATGTTGCATAGCATGTTTTCCAAAGTTTATTAACTGTGAAAATACAATATGAACATTAATTAGTTTCAGTACAATTAATTAATTAATTCAATGCTCATTTATTCTCCAAATTAGATTGAATGACATTATATATATTACATAAAAATCTGAACATTTTGCTACTACATTTACTGAGGAATCATTTACAATCTGTTGAATGTGGGTTGACTGTTGGAAACTTCCACAATACGTGTTTCGATACGATTAAGAATATTTTGTGAAATTTCGCTCGGATTTCAACATACATACGTCGTAGGAGTGAGGCGAGGAGCTGGTGATACTCGAGCCATACTGCAGCAATGTTGTAATAACAAGGCATGATGGAATTTAAATTAAACTTGTTGTTATTGTTATTGTTAGCTTCCCTCGACAACAAATATTCAAAGACGGACTGACAGGAGGATATGGAAACAATATGGCGCATTTACATTTCCCCAGAGGAAATTGAATTGCATGAAGCACGAACACTTTCTATTGTGGCTGAGATTTCACATCGTTACAAAATCCAACGAGGTTTATACGGTTTCCCGAGAGTGTCTCCTTCCATCACACTAGGCCAGGCTGGTTTCCTTTTTCGCAAGGAGTATCAGTAACAAAGGAAAAGGAAAAGGAGGGATGGATCGTGTAGACCAAAATGTGCTATATATTGAGTATTGGGCAAGCTAGTATCCGTTTTCCAAATGTGTGCAAAAATGCGGTAGTATACCCAAACGGAGGATTGAATGAGTACTATTTCAATTTCAGGGTTGCTGGAAGCTCCATTTTTGCCATTTATCCAATTCAGATTTGCAGTATTTGTATTGATTTGTTGCGGAAATGAATTCATCTCGAAAGCGGAGGAAACTAATATATTTTCCTCCGTATTCGAGACCTTTTGTTTTGCTCTTGATTTATCATAAAACTAAATTGAATTCTGCGGTCTGGGGTTGTTCTTTTCAATCCGGGCATCCCAAGTCAAATTTTATGCATTTTTACTATGAAATAAAAAAGGAGGCTTTTTTAGTCGTGGAGAAAATGATAAATATCTTTATTGGAAAATAGTGAAAACCGATGTACATATACGTATACATATAGACATGGACACAATACATATTAGCCCCACCACAAATATTAACAAATCGAAAGGGAAGCTACTTTCTCTATTTCATGGAAAATGAAAATCGGTTAGTGCTTTGCATGACTGCACCATTAATTTTTATATTTGGCTGAGTAGAAAATAGGACGGAGAAAGCAAAAAACATTGACAGGAAAAAGGAAATATACTTGGGATATTGGGATTTGGAATCAAGATTTTGAAGGATCTCTAAGTTCTATAAAATATTAGGTCTCCTTGAACTTTACAAGTTCCCGACGTTCTTGTGCACGACTTGCACAAATATTGCTTTCACGTATTTTTTTACAATACAAAAATGACTTTTCACGATCCTACTAATATGTAGTGGTAGAATTGCGTATTCCATTTTCATGTTCACTGCTACTTCTTCATATGCAGAGCTTCTGCTGCAGAGAGGGAAGAGGGAATAGGGAATGGAAACCAGAACTTTTTGCGAATGCACAAAGTCAAATTTTGTTCCCATTTTTAACCAGTATGAAAGTCGTGCTTTGTTTTATCTCATCCAGGATATTATTAAAGGAAACTGCTATTATCCTAAATGGCTCGACATCCTTGCCAATTGGCCTCCTCAACTAAACCACAATCCCTAATCTCATATACCCTTTGGTAAATGCAAAATAGGTTAGTCCATTACATGCTATTAAGTTTTTCTCAGACAAAAAGTTCCCTACGTAGAAATAACCCTACAGTAAATCTGCTGAATCTCACCCCACCCAAAAAAAAACAATATTTAAAAGATTTGGTCCATCTCATCTGGCCTGACATTCATTTCATTTGGATGGAGAAAGTTTTGCAATATTTCATCATCATCATCATCATCATTTTAATCACATTTTCGCGGGTGAAAATGTAAGACAAGGGAACATCCATCTCCATCTAATGAATTTAATCTGAGATATGAGATAAAGATTAAGATAAGTTGGGTGCGTGTCTGAAACTGTTTCCAACTCGACTCTATTTACAATACTCGTAAATTACATTGGAAGATAAGGGAAGGACGAGTCATGCAATTTAATTGTAAAAGTAAAAGCGTGATATTATGCAATCTGCTTTTAAGCTTATGCTCATGACGGTAACCTACTTTAATGGAAAATGGAGTACGCGGGCCCTGGCGAAGTGAGAAGTTGAGTTGAGCAGGCATATAAATAGGTCAAATAAAAACATTAAAGTCCTAGACGTAATTTATGCTCCAACAACAGTGATAAAGATAAATGTATATTCCTCGTATTTTGCCTGGAAGTAAAACAAAAAAAGAAATTCGATAATGGGTTGGGTGGGACTTGAGAGAAAAACAAACGGTGCGCCTTACATCTTGCATCATCATAAATACTTCTCGGCTTGGACAATAAAATGGAGAAATGGAACGGGGGAGATCATTTCTCTTATTTTCTCGTAAACAACGTCTTTTGTTCTAAGTGTGGTGCAGCAGCCTAACACACTTTTATGGAGATGGTCAAGATTTTAAATGGAATGAAAGTGGGGGGAAATATGGAATAGAAGAGATTGAAATGGGAGTCAGTGGGGAAATTGGATAAGGGAATATTGGATTAAGCCATTCAGATCGTGTTTTCTGCACATTGCATATAAGATAGGATTCCTTACCAGTAAGGAAAATAATTCCATTAATTCGTCCACATCCATATTTGGATTCCAACTTCCAACATTAGCATCCAAGGTCAACTTTGTCACAAAACTAATATGATTACAGATTCACTTCACTTTTCAATTAAAATTTTTATCTAAGGCACTTTTTGATTCCGTTAAAATATTGGAATATTGAATTCGATTTCAGTAACATCTTTCCGGATTCAATGGATTGTCTGCTTTGTAAAACAGTAAGATGGAAAGTGATTTTCCTGAACGAGGCACATATTTTACGAATGTATTTGATAGATGTGATGATGATCCTCACGTATGGTCATGTACCATTCTCCGATGAGCTGTTGCAACCGATCAACGGGACTTGGATGTTTTGTTTGTTGAGCTGCTTGAACTCTTCCTTCTCCCTCGAGGTTGTCGGTGGCTCGCACAGGTAGGAAGCGTACAGTAGTTCTGGAGAAAGCAATTAAAGAAAGCACATTGGGAGAAAGTTCAAATGATAACAAACATTGATCACGACAGGGCTATATGACCATCACCCAAGCGACTCACCTTGTTCTCCAAAAATGGGTGATGCTTGAACCGAGTTGAATATGCTCGGAATCAGGACAAAATCACATTTCACCTTCTGCCAAAACATTATCTCCTGCACGAGTTTGGCAAGTTGGCGACACTTTTCAAAATCAATATGACCATTTTTGAGCCGCGAAGGATGCATCGAGTCCAGATTGTAGATGTCCTTCATTAACAAGGAGAAATACGGAACCAGGATTCTGTACGCTCGGTTGTCAGGCGTTGAGGATGTAGAGCCACTTCTACCTGTCCCCTGCCATACAGCTGCCTAGAGTATTGTGAAAATGCAAATTGAGCAATAAAGTTTTACTCGGTGGGAGAGGTAGTTGTCTGAAAGTTAAAAGAGTTTGTTGCTAACCTTGTAAAGTTTTCGATATGGAGCATAGTTATGCCTCGGATCCACAGCTTTGGCCACCTCTCCCAGTTTCGCGTAGATGGATTTATTCCACTGCGGAATTCAGAAAGTTCCATATTAACTTGGGAGGACAAGAGTTTGTTTCAATTTATCTTCGTATCAAAACAACAAGTTTACCGTTTTCTTTAACCGAGTAACAGGACGGATGTTAAGGCCGGCTAGGATTGCGATTAAGGAATTGAAATTTCGAATGTTGAGACATTCTCTCGCTACTTGGACCCAATATTCACAGACACGACAACGAGATTTTTTCTTGGACATCTGTTACGGGTCATTTAAATGGATTTAGTATTCAATTCCAGTATTTAACATTAACATCGATATTGCTGGTGGCACGTGAGTTGAACGAGAGCATATTTTAATACCTTGCAAATTTCGGAAGCGACATAGTAAGTAAGTCGCTGGAACCATCGGACATACGCCTCCAAGTTTTTGGTCTTCCTGTTGACGCAGTCACAGTGGCGCTCTCCGGTCTTGAGATCTTCCTTCCCCAAAGTCTGGACAAATTCCTCCGGACCAATGAAGGAGAACCGCTGTAGCTCAACAAGAGTTAGTTGCTGGGCCATTGTTGCCGGCTCCGGACAGATGGTTACAACGGAGGGCTGCAACAAGCATGTAATGGAATAGTTTGAAATATGGAAGACGAGTGATGATCACTTGCAGAAAAATTTCTTTCTCTGCTCACGTATTTCGTATTATTACACGGAGAAAGCTAAATTCAGCAAATTCCATTTGGTCGAGTTTTGGAAGATCAAGAACATATCATTTGCAACATCACTGGCAATGATATTCGAGTATGTATTGAATACTTTGAAATTCTGCTTGACCTACATTTCCCTACATTTCTGGGATAAAACTATTTTTGTGAGTTGAGTTAGGGGGAAAACTTGTTTGAGGAATTGATCATGCATTCATGATGAGAATATTCTGCTACTTTATGCTGCTGCAATTTGAATTCTGACAAAATTCTAGAAATCCAGTACAAACTCTAATTTAAACTACAAATTGGAGCGCTTCTTGCAAATTGATCCCATGAGGGCTAAAATACCAGATTTTACTTATTTTGGGGAACTTATTATACAAATTGCCAATTATCCCATATATTAAATTTGATGAAGGTGAACATAGAAAGAAATTGGTCAGAGAAAGATAATACAATATGAATGGATAGGGATACTTACAGCCGCAACTGGTTCTCCAATTGAGGTCTCCGTTGTTACGCGTTGAAGGAACTCTTCATATTTTTCCAGGGCAGCGAGGCGTGAATTCAAAGTTTTCCGTAGTTGAGAGAATTTTTCCCGTTCCTGCAAAATCATCAAAAGTAACCAACCACTTTGAAGGAAACTGAGGTTTGATATTACTAACTAACGAGGGAAAGTCCCTCGGCCCTACCCTCCCCCACGAAAACCATGAGCGGTTTCTAGATCACTTTTTAGTCCTGAACACAGATCTGTAGTCGGTTTGCTGCAAGAGTGAAGTCTCTTGGAGCTATAGGCAATTGTTTCTGCCAGTTTGACAAATTGCATTTTATTCTGGCCATGGTTTACCGGTATAGGTTTCTGTGAATTTTCCTCAAACTATACCTATCAGATAGAGTTTTTTCCGCTCTTTCAGACAGTGATTTTAGATTTTCTGAATCGTCATGTAGGAATTAATAATAAATTAATTTTTAAATCCCATTGATATAGTACAGCTATACGCTTTTATGCTTTCGTTGAACTTCGAATGAGAAGTCCATTGTCGCAAACTGTATTAAAAAATAATGATTATTATTATCAATAATAATTCTCGTTTGTTAAGTAGAGGGTAACTATATAGCACAATTTGGTCATGAATGGATATTATAATAATTGCCATTTACGAATACAGTTTGCTACAATTGACTTCTCATTGGAAGTTCAACGAAAGCACAAAAGCTTATAGCTGTACTATATCAATGGGATTTAAAAATTAATTTATTATTAATTCCTACATGTCGATTCAGAAAATCTAAAATCACTGTCTGAAAGAACGGAAAAAACTCTATCTGATAGGTATAGTTTGAGGAAAATTCACAGAAACCTATACCGGTAAACCATGGCCAGAATAAAATGCAATTTGTCAAACTGGCAGAAACAATTGCCTATAACTCCAAGAGACTTCACTCTTGCAGCAAACGGACTTCAGATCTGTGTTCAGGACTAAAAAGTGATCTAGAAACCGCTCATGGTTTTCGTGGGGGCGGGTAGGGCCGAGGGACTTTCCCTTGTAAGCTAAATTGACTGTAATTCTCCGGCACGAGAATTAATTTGGGATCTTCCACTAAAATTGGGGCTCGAATATAAACTTTAAATATTCAGTAACTTCTCCTTGATTGGTCTATTCGTACTCATCTATTTATTACCGTCCGTTGGAAACGGCTTTCCGTGTCTTCATCCGTGGTAAGGCAGTTATTAGCAAGAATGCGAACATGAGCCATCATCCGGTCATCCCGGAAGTCGTATGGAAACAGGTCACTCCATGCACGGAGGAATTGGACTAGGGGCGGTATCACATTTAATGGGAGGTTCAGGTCTTCCTATGAAATAGATAAAATATTCCATTAAGTTAAGCTGAACGGCAACCCCACCGCCGCCGGACACATCGCAAGCCACATTACTCTTCAGAGACGAGGTAGTTTTAATTATTATTTCATTTTTGTGGGACATGGAAAAACACAGGCCAAACAGCTCCATCACTCAAATTAAAAGTTAAAATGGGTCAACCGGCCTACGTTTAAAGTCATGTTTAAATTTAGCGTAATAACTTATTTTCTAAATGGCAACATTACCAATGTAGTGATGCACCTGTTTGGAGGATTACCATCCCCGAGTGTTCTGTTGGACTGTGATGCAACCGAAAAGGGTAAGAATGGGTTGGTATTTTGGTTTATGTAACAACAAGACTCTAAATTTTTGCTAGGCAAACCTCACGTTACGGACTAAAAACTAAAAACTGAATGTGTGGGAGGAACGGGTGAAAGTTATTTAATGTTTTATGAAGAGCAAATGCCATTACCCTATATCATTCGGTACAAGAGACTCATATATCCATACCCAGATACTCATAGCTTGGTGCCTCCCGAATGGTGCGCAAATTTATGATGGCTGTTAAACTCGCATAATATGGCTCATGACACTACATTATGCGCTGCTTGATCGCCAATAAAGTTGAAGTTTTCTGGTCATGAGAGAATTAAGTGGATAGCTTACTTTAGTTCAGTAGTACACAGATTTGGGCGAAGGTAAATATGGTGAAGTAATTGCATACATGGAAACAAATGGTGACATATTCAGTTTTTACGATGATGATGGTAGGAACTTAATTCAGCTTGCCATTTTCTAAACATTTTACTGTTAAATCTACCACTGCTTGTGCCTGTTAAAGTTCTGCACTCCGACTCCGTTCCGTTTGTGTAAAAATATTTACTTCCTTTCTTTACATTCATGTCATATCAGTCAGTTGAGTTGTATAACATTTTGTAACAAGTTATGGCAGACCATCATCATGAATAATTCGGGAGTCGGGGAGTTGCTCGCATGCACTTTACTCGCATGTACAAATTATTGAAAACATTCTTCGCATTACAACTTCT
>JAQIXQ010001085.1:0-17510 GCA_034700485.1 Pseudosinella alba
GAGCTTCTGATTCCTGAATGTTTGGGATGTTTTGCCGATCAGAAGAAGTCGGCATTAAAATGGGTTGTGTTATATGTAGAAGCGCTTTTAGTTATTAGGTTTATTGGATCGACACATTTAGGCTTATTGAGAATCCCAATCTTAACAGCTAATTTCAATCAGCTCTAACGAGCAAAATGCAGGGAACAAGAAACCTAAATCAAATCAAGGCCTGGAAAACGAATAAAAAATTAGTTTGAAATCACTTGTTCGCGTTTTCGTCCTCATTCCACTCAAACGGAATAAGTGATGAAGTGAGGAAGATACATTCTGGTCTCATTTAATGGTTGTTTTCCAACCAAACAACAACAATATATTTATATTTATACTTGTTCGGTGCAGCCATGCACAGAGCAGGAACAGGACAGGAGGGGAAAAGAGATGATATTATTATTACAGGGCATATTAAACTCTTGATGAGTTTGGCAGACATCCCCATCACCATCCATAAATGATTGTGCACACAGGGAAAAAAAGATTTCTCTTTTCTTTTTACAATCATGCCTGCCATGATGATCCCATCCCATCCTATGAATGAGTAAAGCTGGCTTTTTTGGCATCTGTCTCCCTGGGTGGCTATGGCTAAGGCTAAATTATTGTATAGTTGCTGGCAAATTGTTTTAAAGCAATACTGCAACATAAATAATTACAAGTTAATGAGGGCAATTACGGTTTATGGGTAGTAGTAATAGTCATAATGTACAGTTGTTGTAATAATAACTCATATTGCATCCTGTAAATAGTTTCAAAATATGTGTCAGTGATGATGATCGTGATGATTTTGGTCGTGCTTAAAGTTTCGGACTTAAAACTTATTTTTATTTTGTATTTTGTTTTCAGAATCTCAAAGGTGGAAACCACCGGATAGCATTACAGCAAGAGAAATGCCCCCCGTTGCCCGAACCGTCCGCTGTGACAAATTCCCGACTTTGTGAAGCCAAAATGTGTCACACAGATGAAGACTGTAGTAGGGATGACTCAGTTGTCTGCTGCTACAACGGCTGCATTCATTCTTGCCTTCCAAAGGTTAATCCTCCCGTAGGTGAGTTGGAGTTCGTCTTTGGTTATGTTTGTATCTATGATGGGGAAATGTCTGCCTCAATGTCTAACGCTTCTCTCTCTCTCTCGGCTCATCTCTCATCGTTTTATGCCGTGATTGTTGCGGTGTTGGTGTTGGCGTGACTCCGAATTATTATGAGCTTGTGGCAGTCAGTGGCATACGTTGTATTATTTACGACTGCTTTTTTATATTGTTGCAGAGTCATAGTCATAGTCATAGTCAGTATGTGACTCAAGCATATACCCATGTTCTAATTATAATCCTTCCTCAACTAGACTCATCGACTGCTTTAACATTGACGTGTCACCTAACCTATAGGACAACTAATCCTTCTTCGACTTGCATATATTTTGACTCTGGTCTACTGGGACAAGTATTTCATCGGGTTATAGTTTCAAAATGTAACAATATTGCATGCTCCGTCTCCAAGGAGGGGAAGCCGAGGATGGAGTTTTAGGAGAAAGGCTTGACATTTTTCACTTTTATGATGGCCCGCTCCGTTCCATTCCAACAAGTACGTATCTAGGTCTGGTGATAATGAGGTTTCATAGATGCTCTTATGACATGTCACGCCATGGGAGTAAGTGAGAGATGACGATAACGAATTTAGATTGTGCATCTATTGCACTTCAATGAGTTGCAGGAATGTAGATGACATGATGCCCAAATTCATAGTTTGTACTTTATGGCTATTCTTCAACTATGTGAAAATCTGAAATGATATTTTCTAAGAATTTCCATTTAGGTGTGCAGTAATCCGCTCAAAGTCAAGTTAAGCCGAGAGTCGAGACAGTTTACGTCATTGAGCGTTTTTCTTAATTTTTCATAATATACTACATTCAGCTTCGGTATTACTCTTTTAGGATTTTTTTCTTCTTGTTTCTAAAAATGGAATGGAATAGATGGATAGAAGCTTGCGTTGCATTCCCAAAAAAAAACTTTTGCTTCCGAAATCTCCGAAATCTAACAACACCTGGAATAACATTCAGTTCTCCTTCCTTGTTGATGAAAGCTTAAGTCGTTCCCTTCCTGTTAAATGTTCCTTGATATAAATATAATGCATTCTACTTAAAATTCTCGTCGTAACTTTTTCAACAACTTTTTTATGCATGCCTACGTCCATGAATATTAGCGCACACTTTTACCGCAAAACATGCCTTTATATACTTTTCAATCTGGCTCTCTCCAAAAATAACAAGATGTAAAATTAAATGGAAATAAATTGGTTTCCAACTTAAAGAATGCATTTATCACTCCCCCACCACCACTATCCCCAAACATGAAATTTGATATTTTTATTTTCTTACAGCATTTGATTGGGTGGAGGAAACCGAACTGAAACAGTTCTCGGAAGAGGGGGAGGCGGAAGAGGGTTTCAGCCCAAGAACATTATTAGGAGCGGAGCTCAGACCTGAGACTGTTTCCCTTCCAGGAGGATGTCAGCTAGAGTCGGAACAATACCAGGATCTCATTATGTTTCGGAAATTAAATCATGTCAAAACTTGGTATGTATGTCATGTCACATATATGGAAGAGGGAATTGAAGACATGAACTATTTTAAAATATGTAGAATTCTATTTTGCAATATGACTATATTTACATGCTCATGTTATGATTTCAGCTCTTGCAAACAAGGCGAAGTCCTTTGTGAAGTCTTACACCAGGACAAGGACTCTGCAGACTCGTGAGAGTTCAAACTGTATCACTTATCGCCCCTACCGACGTCAAAAACCGGAAGTACGGCGAAAGTTAGAGCGGAACACTCCCAGCCAAGTATAATGAACATGGGGAAGAGAGCAGGCCTCCATCACCGCAAACCGGCAGACTCATAGACATAAACATTTTTGCAAAAGCTGTCTAATCACTTTTTGTGTGAGGGAGATAGAAACCTAGAAACTGATGTCAGCGTTCGAGGAGGAAAAAGCTTGAACGAAAGAAGACGCTTGTTAAATAGTGGCAAAGTGAAAGAAATATCAGCGTATGCAGCAGCGTTCTATATCTATGTTTGAAACATAACCTTTTCTTTATAAAAGGGAATTCAATTCTTTTGAGGTTTTTCTTTTGGTCATTTTTGTGCGAACGAAAACCAGAAAAAGATATATCGCTGCCTTATGTCATTTGTAAAGGAATATAAATACTCATTAACTCATTCACCAACAAACAGTTTTATTTAATGCTAACTCTGCTACGGGTAGTACCTAAATGATATATATTGCATATTATTATGGTGGCATTGTGCAATTTGTTCTTTACTACAACTTCAATCCAACTTGCAATGTAAAAGGGAAATGATACTCATTTAAGCTATTATTTAATTTTAATGATAATTTATCGAACATGTAATTAATTATTAAGATATAAGTTCTATTACTATTGAATTCAACCAGGTTTTTTTTGCTGCCATTTTTATTAAGGATAAGATACAGTTGTTATTTATATATCACTGCCAATTTGTAAAAGGTATTTGTGTTATATTGTATTAACCTAAGGTTAGGAACGAATGTAAGATATTATTGAAAGTAATTAATTTATGCATTTATGTATGTCTTTATGTTTGTATGGAGGAATGGAATGTTAAAGTTAAACTTAATATATGAGCTGTTCATATTTTGCACAGTAATAATATTTAACTTTAGAAAGAGTAATTTTTTCGGTCGCTTGTGTTCAGTCTGAATTTATACGGGATAACTTAACATGAGGAAAATAAACAGACTCTTCATCCCTGCTTTCTAAAAAGTATCATTAAAGTATCTTGAATCTTAAGTGAGTTTTCCTTGCTGACATTAAGTAGAAAAATATAAAGTTCATGTTTACTGGATTGACTTAGGATGGCATTGGGGAAACACTTATATTTTATTATGAACTTTTATATCGATTTGTTTTCATAAGGTATCATTATTCTAGTTAAACTGCATCACGTACTATATAAATATAAGCTCAAAACGGTTTAAAAATATGAGTGATCATTTATGCATTAGTGAAATCATAAGCTAGTTGTAATTATATGCAATTGAATAACCACCTGCGATCTGAGTGATCTACTCGCTTCGTTGCCGTAGTTAGACTTAAAGAAAATTCAGGTGGCGCCATTACCTAAATAAAGGTCTCACTAATTAGGGAGTAACAATTTAATTACTCAGCATCTCCAATTATCTCCGTCCTACTAACTAACCACGGGAATTTGAACCTGCGCCCTTGCTGATGTTATCTTATATATACCTACCGCAGTAAAATTAAAATCAAATCATATGTAAAACTGATCCATATCAATCCAATATCAACTTAAATTTAATGAAATACAAATTTGAGGCCAGCCATTGCCACCCAGCTAAGAGCATCCCCAAAATCAATGTTAATG
This sequence comes from Pseudosinella alba, assembly GCA_034700485.1. Classification (NCBI taxonomy): domain Eukaryota; kingdom Metazoa; phylum Arthropoda; class Collembola; order Entomobryomorpha; family Entomobryidae; genus Pseudosinella; species Pseudosinella alba. Next base: position 4,459 of record JAQIXQ010001085.1, read on the forward strand.
AGTATTTTTTTACAGAGTTGGTTCAATATAAACCCAATCCAATTCAATGAGCCTCTCTCATTGTCAGATAGCTTTTTAATCTTGAGTGTGCTGATTGACATATAACGCACTATTAAGGCAGATCACTGCTTAAGCTGCTGGCTGCATCCCATCTCGATCTCGTAGCATCTGCATCATAAATACAGAGGAATACGAAATTTTTCTTAATAAGAAAAATTGCAAAAAAGGATCAATGTAATGTTTGCTTAAAGTCTGCCAAGATAAGCTCTGTTAATTCTGCCACTTCGGAATGTTATTTTCATTTGGCATGGCATATACAACTCTCGCCTCCCGTTGAAAGAATTTTCTTGCAGAAAAATACTCAAAATTCACATATAATGATATAATGCATATTGTCCATGGATCTAGTATTCTGATATGACTTGTATGTTAGGATTTTAGGAAAGCTCATTCACAGTACTATTAATACCGTTTAAATAAATACCATCAGTATTCTGATCTCGTCTCATCTCCAACTACAACTCATTACTCCCAAAACTATTTCTGTCAGGGATATGCATACGCATTGTTTTAGAGATACTTGAGTTGGATTGAGTTGGCTTGGGCTTGCCCTTATCCTTTGCATCTTCTACAAAAAGGATTCCATTTCAAACTATTTTTCCATCACCACCACCATATTACCTATATGCCAATATGCATATTCATACTTTTGTTAGTTAAGTACTAGTTATATGAATTAAGTAGGTAGTAGGAGTAAACACTCCTTCGACAAGCAGAGATTAACGAAATAACTGCCTCCTTTTTACAACATGAAAACATCCTCACACAAAAGCTCACACATGGGACATGACACGGGGCGGACTATTAATATCCAGCTTAAAACACACAAGACAATCAACCACTTCATTGCAAGATGTCGATGGAATGAAGGGGGATATGGAATAGTCAAGCCAAGTCAAAGTCAACTCTTTACTTGGTTCATTTTACAGTGGATTGGAATCTGTGGAAACATTTTACAGAGCCCCTATGCAGTTTCCTATCAGGAGAACATGATCATCCTCACCAGCCAGCATCATCATTACATTTCAGCTCAATATACACTTCCAGGAAAGCATAATTCACTCAACACTTATTATGCAGTATTCAAAATCCAAGTATTCTTCCAAGTTAAAAAAGTGGAGAATGGATGCAGATGTAAGATGTACTTACAACTTATAGAGATCACATCAAAACCGTTTAAGCTCATTCATATTCTTATTTCTCCTTCATTATTGCTATTACAAATATACGAACAAACCCGTCAAACGATTTGTTTGAATTTCTGCAAAAACTCTGACTAATGCTTTGCATCGCTGCAGGGATACTTATGTCTTGTGATGTCGAATGTGTGCCCCCACATCACATCACATCACATAAAAGCCCAAGACGTTTTAATGTCAACCAAGCCAAACCACTCGTTCCAAAGTTGATCTGATCCTGAGATGAGGACAAAGATACGATATACGATAGGATATAATTCGATGGTGATGTGATGAAGATGATGATCATGCCCATGATTATTTTACAAGGAGGCGAAAGACGAACTATCGATATGTGTTGTGTGTGAGATGAGATGTGCGTGGTTTGGTTGTTCTTGTTGGTTAAAGAAAGAATAAAAAAATATGCTTATATCTGAGGGGGAAATGATGTAAGTTGGGGAGCAGCTTCACTTTAGGCATGATTATAAGAACAGAGATGCATGCACATGGATAATGTTTAAAAAGGGGGAAAGGATTTATAATGTTATTTCTTTACCCACTAAATGTTTCTTTTTGCTACTGCTCGAATTACTTAAAGAGAGGAATATCATGACATGATCCTCATCACATCACCATCATCAAGAAAGTGGAATGAGATGAGAGACAGGACATGGAGAATGTTTTGGAGTTTTTTTTGGGGTTGGAGTTGGAGGAGTTATTGAAGGGCATAATAATAATATAGAGAGAGAATTCGAGTATTGTACCTCCACTCGTGATGTACTGAACTGATGGGAGATGTCTTATCGTGATATAACTTTTAACACAGATTTTTTCCTTCTTTTTAAAAAAAGAGAAAATACTCACGAGAGAGAAATAAAGAAAGAGCATGTAGTTAGTCACTCTCTCTCAATTCTCGAACTTAATAGGCTGGTGCATCATAGAATAGAAATTAGGATCCGTCATGAAAGAAACGTAATAAAAGTTTGGGAGTCAAGTCATAGGTAGATAGATGAATGGATTGGATCACTTCTCTCTGGTCTGGTTCTGAATTTTTTTCTCCTCTGCATATTTTGAGATTCAACATTCAACCATTCAGCCAGGATGAGGGAAGGGAGTGCATATTATCGACTATCGACTCTATCGACGTAATTCCCCATTTAACTGACAATGATCGAAAATCATAAATAACTGTGGTGTGGAAATATTTAAAAGTTATTTTTAACTGTAATTTTTTTGTTAAAGAGGTAACAACGTCTTAAAAGTCTCCTTACTACGTATGTAAATTCTCCAAGAGAGATTAACAGTGCGGCTGTTCTAGTGGCGAAGACCGTTTTACAGCTTTGGGCTTATCTGAATCACTTTCTCTTAATTAATTATGGGCTCAAATTTATTGTTGGCTTCGGTCATATATCTTCTGATTTTTGTGAATGCCGTGATAAGTGGGAGATTCCCGATGGGAATTGGGAACCGAATGAGCTATGACGATGGTGATGTCTATGATCATGATCATCATCACGATAGCAGCGTGACCAATACCAAGACCAAGCCGAGAGTCTTGGATTGGGGTGATGGTGATGATGGTGCTGATGAGAATGACGATAACGGATTCGAACATTTGAGGGAGGATGCAAGCTGGGAGAACTATTTGAATGGTGGTGGTGTTGACGAGGAGGGCACCGCGTACATTACGGATGTTCAAATAAATGAGCTCCAAAATACTCAAGATAAGGTAATAAAACTGTCATCATTAGTGTCAACCAAATAGATATTAAAACAAACTTAGAGCTTGTGGTTTGACTTGGCCCACAATTATAATTTTAATCCTTGAGTCGAGATTTATAAATTCAATGACTTGAGCTTATATTTGGAGAAGAGATGAGATTAGTACAGTAAAAAGAAAGTGCTAAAGATTTTTACTTTAGGGTTTATATGAAAGTTCAATAAAATGTTCATAACGTTTCAGACAACTTTCAGTGTGCAGCCGCAAATATGCAATATGTTCGTAACTGATTTTTGATGATTTATGTCATGTACATAAAAGACTTGTAAACATGTACATAACGTTGAGTTGAAATTTATCGAATATATAAAATATTTTAGAGCCATAATGGCATTTTAATCTTTTCCCCGTAATATATGCATCTATGTCTTAAAGATCCAATAACTTTTTCTTATTTTGCAGCTGCGCCAGGCTCAAGACCAAGAAGCTTACCAAGTGGACCCACGTTGTCCCAGGTTTGATGGGATGTGCAGTGCCCAAATATGCACTTCCGATGGGGACTGTGGGAAGAAAATTTGCTGCTATAATGGATGTGTTCATACTTGTGTGGAAAATCAGGCTTCAGCAATTGGTACAATATACCATTTAAATATAATTTAACATGAGTGCTTTCTCTACTTCCGGTTACTTAAAAACTATCATTGTTGTATGCAAATTAATGATTCATTTACTCATTTTTTGTAATTGACAAACAATAGACGTTGATTGGATCCCATACGGCTCCGAAGATAACGTGAGCCTGTTGAGTAGCGCAATCTCTGATGCAGAAACAATCACCATTCCCGGGGGCTGCAAGGTTTCTCAGACGCAAAGGCATAGCTTGGAACTCTTTTATAAATATGGGCATGTAACAAAATGGTAATTGAACAACAATAATTTCTTCAAACTAAATTAATAGCTGAAATTCTTATCGGCAGCCGGCAGTTATGATATTAATATTTTTTATTCTATTCAATTTTCAGCGTGTGCATGAAAGATGACGTGGTCTGCTACGTTAGTAAACGGGACACGTTCTCCTCCCTAAATAATGAAGTCCTCGGCAGCCTTCTGTGAAAGGAGCAGCAGCAATTTCCGGTGTTGTATTCTGAATCCTGGGAAAGTAGCATTATAGCCAACATCATATCATGACATGGAGTGTTCTTCAAAGAAAGCCAGCATGATTCAATCAACATTAATGCCCACACTTCCGGTATATTTATTCACACACATAATATTATACTTCCGTTCACAAATTCGGCAAAAGGGTACCGGTACAAAATGCCTTCAAGATTACCATTTGCATGTCTATAAGCGACCTTCTTGAGTATTGTCTTTGGGAAAAACTGAGAAACGATCCGACAGCATCTCGGCAGAACTTATCAATGAAGCAAATCAACATTGGAATTGAACGTGATCCCGAATTAAATTGATACACACATTAAATATCTACTTAATAGTGAATTGTGAGAGATAAGAGGTAACAATCATACACAAACACGTAATACGAATATAATCAGTGATAATATAATATATTATAAGTTTAATTTATGTGAGTATATAATTAATTATATATTTCATTACGAACGACTTACTTCCATATTAACTCTTTTATACATTCAGTAATTAACTTTTCTCATTTCATGTTTCATATAAAAAGTTTTGGTTCGCATTTTACAAGTTTTATGACTTTTGTTAAAAATTTAATTTGTTAATTTCTTCATTATGTTCTATACGTGATTGATACAAATATAATGTGAGTACCGAACTATGTACAGCGAGTACCTATATCTGGTATTTCTATTTGGTCAAAGTTAGTGTAATTTAAAATGTTTTAGTACTCTATGCATTAATTGTCATAAAAATTAGCTTACGCTTAGCTTCGTTATGTACTGTTTGCATATTACAATGAAAATAAATTATTTGTATTAGAGGAATATTACTCAACTAACAGCTATGCTTGTACATACATGGTTCCCACAGAAGAGCAACTTTCTCCTCATCACAATTTTATTTTCCTTTTCTATTCACTCTCCTCCGGCAGGAGAGGACTCTGCAAAACTGCTGAGGTGGCATCCAACGCTCGGGTTAGACTGGCTATCTTCTGTGAAGCCGTGTAACGCCAATCCCGACACGTGGAACTATCCATAATAAATGGTGTCCTGTAGTTTAGGAATTGATCGCTCCCACTCTGGTTACTCCTGTAAATCCTATCCTGAGCCCTGTCCCCGAAATCTTGTTGATCGGCTTCATCGGGGGCGTCCCCTCCTTCCTTGAAAGAATGGTTGATTCTGGTATTAGGTAAATTAGCTCCATTGCCAAAATCTCTGGAGAGTTGCTGGCTTCTCGAGTCTATTTCCGCCATGGCCATGGCTCTCCTCCCACAATCGAGGGCTGACCGTAATTTAGGGAAGTAGAAATGGAGTGACAGGGACATATTATTAGCTTGATAGGGATCGGAACTCCCTGTTACGGACACGGGAATGTCGTCAACGGTTGAGGCGAACCCAAGAATTTGGTGCTTGTAAGCTTCTGAGCTCCGGGAGAGAAACGTGCGATCCACCTCCATCAACTTGTCATTCATGATCCGGTGGAGGAGGGGTTTCCTGAAAATATAAATGCACACGCAAAAAAATAACATCTCCGTTGAGTAACTTGCTACAGAGTAAGGGAGAAGACTTGTCAGGTGAAATGTATGCAGTTGCCTTGAAATGTAATAAAATGAATGCAAGTCCTTGTCTCGGTGGCGGCAGTAGCAGCAAGGAAAGGATTAGGCTGGCCAAGACTACTTCCATAAATCAACTCCGAAATTTCTCGTTGTTATAGCCAAATTAATGATATGGACTTACTCTCCCCTTCCAATCCAATCCTTTATTCTACAATCCGATCTGATGCTTTCACTTAATAACCGTTGGCTCAACATCATTCCAATCCAACACCGAATTAAGCAGTATTTGTACTTTACTTATTCTATTTATATATGTAGATTATGCAGGAGACCACTTACTTTGTCCTGAAAATGTGGGAGGCGGAGGGTTGCGGGGATGGTAAAATATCGTGCTCCGGATTAATCACTGTACGATTATGCATATCCGTATGAAAGTTGTCTCCAATTACTTCCAGTCTCATAACCGCTGCCTGAAGATAAGCTGGAAAAATAGATATAAAATGAGCAATTAAAAAACGTCTAGTATGAAAATCCGTGAAAGGACATTATCCTAATGATCCCAAATTAGTTTAGTTGAAGGGAAGCATTTCACTAGTCAGCCACATACTTACAGCTATTATGTTCAGCTAATCAGTTACCTTCGGAATAGAAATTTTATGGCATTAATTGAGTAATAAAATTGTTGGAATTCAGGATGCCATAATCATAACATAACGCTTTGAACATGATATGAAATGAACTGTTTCTGAGAATCCCTTCTGCTTAAGGTATGTGTATAAAGCTCTTGATCCTCCCGTTTATCTCAACTCATTAGTTTCCCAAAAGCGAGAAAAGGGGAAGGAAAAGGGAGGCCGTTACTTTAACTTAACTTACCAATCGATAAGTTGGCCCTGTGCAAATCCTCTTGATAATGAGTCATAAAAGTACCAAACGCTTTCTGGATTTCCACAACGTAGTCTTCCACATTTATTGGGAGAACGGCTGAGTCGGCAAGTAACACTATTACTTCGGAGATTATCCTTCCTGTAAATATAAGATTACCACACATCATCATCATTATCATCATCACCATCATATCATATAAGGAGGTAAGTTAAGCACAATTGAAAACAATCTGCTTTGAAGGTGATAGCAAGGACCAAGCCTGCTTTCTCCTTCTGGAAATGTACATACGATACGACCATGGCCTTAAAGTATGTATTCTTCCGTTAAGACCGAATGAATCACAATAACAGATTGAGCCATCACCAGGCAAATGTAGGAAGTGAAAGTGAGTCTAGTTTAGATTAGGTTTCCTCAATTGACTTGCTAACAGCTTTCAAGCATAAAGATGCCAAAATAGGAGTGAACGTATGCAAAATGAAAATCAATCCCCTTTGTGATGATAGGAAATCTGATAGTTAAATGAACCAGTATGTAGTAAATGCTTTCATAAGGATCCTGGAGAATTGTTTGAATTGGGGTTTCATATCAGTTTGATGATTTGATGAGGCCATTTCCGAATCTAGAAGTTACATATTCTGTCGGCAATTTTCTTATGGCAATGAGAACGTCGCCAAATAAATTATTTTTAATTTTGGCAATAAATAAATAGTAGGTCTAAAGTCGTCAATATCGCCAACGTTTAATTATCAGTGGAATGCTGAATAATTGAGTGAGTATTAGTAAAAATTTGGAATCATTTGGATATCATGTATAGTTAAGGGTGCATAAATTATGTAATGATTAATGAGGGATGTAGCATGTGACAAATTAATAATTCCAATTCTTTTATTAAAATATGATATAAATTGAAAGATTTTGCTAAAAACAAGGTAAATTGTTTCACGTTAACTTTTAACGATCCATCCTTCCAATCCACCACGTTCTTTCTCTTATTTTTTTCCAAAGGGAAAATTATTTTTTCCAGCCACATATCATGAATCTGATACTTTACCTTTCCCCAACCAACCCATGTAGGAAAAGTTTTCCCCCCGAAACTCATTATAAATTCGGGGAGTTTTCCTCGTTAACTCCCAGCAATAGATAGATAGGCCTTGTCTCATTCATTCCCACGTAAAAAGTATCATGATCATGACATGACTATGACTAGACACACGATTTCATTTTAATATTTTCTCACTTACGCTAAATTGGGAAAAAGGGGGAAGAAGACCGGGGCTTTAAAAATGATTCTCACCAGGAGGAAAAGTTTGAGATGGATGGGGTGGGTGTTGGAAACTAGTATCCATCCAGCATCACGATCATCAACCAACTCAACTACGATGACATTATTGACGCAGGGACCGCACACCATCCTTTTTTGTTAATGTAAAATTGGGGGAAACTTTCTCCACGCGCCCTCCCTTATCGTTATTAGTCATGTTAAACAAAGATATTTCCATATTTGCACTTTTTCCCATGGCTCATGATGAAGATAGTGGAATGAATATACATACTTGCCAATGCCATAATGTGTCTATATTTATTTTTCTCCCTCGATCCGATATTTATGCCTGGCAGCAACATACTTTCACTTGAGACAATTTAGAAGGCTTAAAGTATATAAGCAAAATGGTAAATATTATATTGGGGTTGGGAAGCCCTGTGCATTATAACATTTCCTTCCAACTTCCCCTTTTTCATATCAAATCGAAGTTTGCTTTGGAGAAAGCCATAAAAATATGAGGCATTGTATGAAATGCACTTCACGCATTTGATCAGACCACCCAAAAACTTAAAAAGGAGAAAGCTTAACAAGGAAAAATGAGCATAGGCATAGCTAGGAATATTTATATACACTAGGCACATAGTTTACTTACCTAAAGTTTCTGCCCCTTTGAAAGTTGGATCCACCAATTTCACAAAGTTTTCGAAGGTGTCAAACGAGGTATGGAACAAAGGATAATCATTCCCCTAGGAAAAAAATGACAAGTTATTTTACATACATATCTCCATTAGCACACAAACATCAGCAGCAAGTGAAAGTGAGTGATCTAACATAATATAATATAAACCTATCGAGTTTCCTTGTTCCTATCCTGACTGACTGAATGCAATCTCTTTTAACAAGACAAGATGTTTCCATCTTTCACCTAAATAATATGCGCCTTTTCACAATGTTACTTTCCCTTCATTACCAGCAGTCCTGCAAGGAACTGACGGCTGAAGAAATGCTCCTAATATAATATGCCATTAGAGAATGGAATTTCTTCGTGGGAAAGTAGAAAATTTCTTTTAAAAAAATGGAATGGACGGTTGAGATAGGTTTTTAGAACACAAATCTACTCCAAAGGGCAAAATAAGAATAGTCTGTTCGATTCAATCTGTGTTCTTCTTGATAGAATTTGTATGATTATCTCCCCTGCTGGGTTGAAGACTTCCTGGAGAGCAAACCAAGAAATGCCTTACTTTTTTTCGGAGAATTGAGTTACTGTTCCAATTTTTCAACTTGAGCAGTTTCGTAATTGTAATGTCTTTCGTACATAAAGCAGTCTACTTGAAGACAGAGATATAAGTAGGTTGCTAGTAGAAAACTAGGCATGAACACTATAAATTCTGCTTTTTAAAACTTATGTGAAAAGTTTAGAATATGTTCATACAAACATAGCCTACCTATATGTATCAGCTTTATTATAAAATCTATTTTTACTCCACATCCACCCAAACATGACTAACAAAAAATGTAGCAAGTACCTACACAAACATATTCAAGTACCTACAGATATGTTGGAATTACAAAATACATCATCATTATGTAGCACGTGGAGTTTGTAGATAAAAACACTTCCGCCTCCGTACGTACCTATTATCATCATCATCATACTCGACTAGATACTTTTTGTGTCTTTTTTCATCCAACTAGAACCCTTTCTCTTACTCTCCTTTCTTTACCTAAAGCAAATACCAAGTATAAAATTGTATATTGTGTAAGTGCGCTGATCTAGACTGTTGAACTATCTCTATTTTTCAGTAAGTGAGCAGAACAGGGAGGCAAGTAAATATTTTTGATGTGTACTGCTGATAACAGCACTTAAAGCTAAAGCGTACGTCTGACGCAACTTCTTGTTGATGATGATGATCATGCTTTTTGTTCCAGGAAGAATTCATATATGTACATAAATACACGCATGTTGAAAATAAAATGAGACAAAATCATATTTCTACTTACCTTGGGGCTGTTGGAGACGGAAATTCTAATGAAAGGTATTCCTAAATTCCCGAAAAAGGCAAAAGAAGGCTCATCGGGTCTGACAAATGAGGAGAAGTGGATTGGAGTTCCACCACCTTGCTTTCCCCCAGCACCAGCAGGTCCTGTGCTGCCACTGGAACTGGAATCGGCCATGTCTGCATGCTTCACCCTGGCAATTGCTTTCCTCGCTATTTCCCGGAGTAAAGGTGAGGAGTACACGTTGAGTGTTTGATTTCCCCGAAGAATGCGACTCAAGTCGACGTAGGCGATTGCTCTTGTCGCGATTTCGAAGTGATGCTCCTGTAATAACCGTCATAATCAAATATAATAATAGCAACGATATTAATATATGGGCGGAAATATGTCTATTGAATGGATTGCGACTTGCGACAGAGTCAAGCAAATACTTCTAAACTTTCTTATAAGCTGTGAGCAAATTCCCATTGAACCATGAGCTCCAGATTGATTCGCTATTGTATTATTGTGTGTGCTTTCTCTTGATTTCACTCTCCTCCTCGTATAAAAAATTTGTCAAATGTAGGGCGACATGTGTCGGCACAACAATCACCATGTCATACTTTTTTGCGAATAGGAAATGTCTTTCACCGAAAGAAAACATTTTGATTGAGCTCGCACACACCTCCCATCCTACTTTCTTATTTTATGTCCATGCATGAATACAATCATCATCAAAATACTGGAAAGATCATTTTACACATCAGGAACTCGCGCTCCTGTTTCTCCTCCTCACATACGTATTACCGGAATGGCTTGGTATAACTCTTCAAAATATGAGACAGGAGAAGAAACCCGAGAAACGTTCATTTAGAATTAGATACATGGACTATATTACATAATATACATATCAAGATGATATAAATCACAGCTTGAGTAGGACCGAAACCTAAACTGGAGTTATTTTTTCTTAGCCTCATTTCTCCACATGTCTGCCACTCACATTTACATAATAGTTTGTGTAGTCCTGCTCGTGTGTGTTGTGAAGCCGAAACTCTATTATAGCCCATGTGAAAAACGATAGCCGTCAGGATGACGAATCATTCAGTTGGAGAAAGCGGGGAGAAAAATCTGACAATTCGTTTGGACCTTGCTGTTCGTGTATAATAATATAGTTCCCAGGAGTTGGGTGGGCGGAATTTGTATACGTGTGTGGACGTACATATGCAAAACATATTATATTAGAAAATAAAAAAGGGAAACCCAAATGACAGTGTTATATTTTTATTTTTATATTATAATATCACAGCAGCACGCTTTCAATATTGCACACTTTCTTTTAAAAAAAAAGGCTTAATAGGAGACGTGAAACTAGCTGGATGATAAATATCTCAAGTGCGGGGAAATATAAAACGCTTTCCTTTTCCAAATAAGCTCCCTCCTTGGTCTTAACAGGTTTCGCAGGAAAATGACAATTTCACTACATGGTGGAGGAGCATGAATACCTGTCCAAAGGATCCTGTCGTGGGATATAAGATAAGGCGATAAAGTAAAAAGGGACAAAACAACAGAGAAGAACTGCCGGAAGAAAGGCGAAAAGAAAGTGATGGGGGAATCTCAGAATCAGGATGCTACTCACCTGCAACCAATGCGACACTCCCGATGATGCATACAAATTCGCATCCCACGATATAAACAAAATGGATCGTCTTGGTCTCCAGCCCTTTTGAACTGCTTGAGAGAACTTTTCTGCAATCTCCGTCAGCACCGCAAGTCCAATCCCGGGGTCTCCGGCCCCGTATGCCCAGGAATCGTGAGAGCAGCCAATTACCACATATCTAAAACAACAAGAGAGGAAGAAGAAAAGTAGCAAAATATGGTTAAGAAGTATTCAACAAGGGCCAAACTATAAGGTACTTATAATTTAGTCTCTTTTCCCTCTGCAATTCAAGTCAATTTCTTTTCGTTTTTTTGCTGATTGCAGTAAAACTTTTTTTATATGCCAATCTCATCTTATTGCTTTGCTAATATTTTGTCTGTCTGTCTGTTAACAATTCACTGCTCACAATGTTGGAATCAATACGCGTGAAATGTTATGTGCTATTACACTCATCACGGGTTTGATGTTCAGGATGATTGTTCGAGTTTAATTAGGTCAAAGATCAAAGTAAAACATGTTCTTCCATTAAGTTGTTTGACGCCCATAAAATACTTTTCTAAATAAATATTGTCGAATAAAATTGCAGGTTGTTCCATGCTCCTTTATCTATAGTTTGTAGGTGTTAGTAATGGAGTGGGAAAATAATATCTTGTTAAGTTTCATATCGTTAGCATGGTTAATAGCCATATTTAACAAATATTCGCATTGTTGCATTGATACTCACTCAGCTAGGTTTCTACGATCCGTTGCAAATGGTTCATTTTTATAATCAATTTTGCATTGCGCAAAATAACCAATCATACAATCCCTGCTAAAATTCCTAAGAAGTTTGTATCTACTAGATAATCAGCATTCGCACACCTTCGATCTCACGTTGAATGCTTTTATCTTGTTTCAGTTCAGTTAGTAAATTTTTCCAGGCAGGAAGTTCAGTAGCTGTGAAATGAGATAAACTTATTCCACTTTCACATTCAGTAGTTTGCTTTTACAATTTGTCACCCTGGACCAAACGAAAGGGATGATGAAATGATGATGATGATGAGACTGACGATAGTTCTGCTAACTTCTGCTTATTGCCAAATGTGCCTGATACGCTCCAGTTGAGTGTTAAGTCCTTTCTTATTGACTTAACTCGTTTGTGACGCAAGGCATACTTTCTAGATACATTCTCAAATCTCAGTATTCTTCCTGTCTGTCCTATTTCCTATTTGAGTAACTGGAAACCTGATAATGATAAGCTTATTGTTAGGGCTTTCTGTGTAAAATGAGGACATACATCTAACCTGACAGTGTAGAATTGGAACTGAATTGAATCGATTCTTAACAATGTGCAAAAAAATATCGTTTGCTAACGTGATTGCAAAAAACGGGAACAGGATATTAGAAACCATGAAGGAACCATCTATTTCCAGCGTTGTGAAATATGCGAATTTGATATTTTCATATAATTTCTGTAAGCTTCTTATCTACTTTCCTGCTTTCAGCCCAGGTAATTAAATATAATGAAATGGTTTTCTGATGATATTTCGGTGTCCACCCATAGTTGCCGATCGGAAGTTGCCGATTTATTGAAATGTCTTTGACAAAATAATTCACTCATTTGG
>JAQIXQ010001086.1:0-17478 GCA_034700485.1 Pseudosinella alba
ACACTATTTACCTAGTTGAAACTTTCTCCTAACTTACAACAATGGACAGCTACTGACTGCCATCCACCGCACTGTGCTTTGGTGAGTGATTCCACTTATATGAGCATGCATAGATTACTTGCCCAAAAATTACAATAGTTGAGAAGCAAACATGTATATGTATGTCGCCTCCTTCCATGGTTGCCGATCGAAAGTTGCCGACTTCTTGGAATGTCTTTGGCAAAACAAATTTACCAATTTGTGATAAATTTGCTGAACCTTTATTTGGCATCTTTCTAGCAGGTAATAAATATATATCATTTAGCAATATTTCATCGAAGTTCAAAATTAGGCACAATGTGTTCTATCTTTCTTTATATTTTGAATATAAGGTGACTATCAAATGCAGGACTCAGCAACTTGTCCTTTTTGCGTGGGCAACTCCGGAGTCAGCAAGCTATGAGTTCTACAAGTATTGGCTGAGCCATGCCAATTTGGTGATCGGGGTGAATCGTGTTTGCGTAATCTGACATTTGAATTTGTCTATATAATTTTTAAAAAATGATTATGCAAAGAAGGTTTAACCAAGTCGTGGATGTATAAGGTTATTTATTATTCGTTAAGAAATATAAAAAAATTGTTTTTCTTGACTACCTTATCAAACCTAACTTGGATAAAAACATTTTCATGGCAATCATATAATATTTATTTCTCAAATTCCAAACCGATTTTGCTTGACGTATTTTTTATTTCCCCATATTACGTGGTCTGTGGTCTTAAGAAAAACACACTAACTGGGTTGAGGAGTTGAGAAATAAAATACTTTCCTGGTAATTTCCCGAAATTTTTTCGTAACTAGCAAGTTCTATGATCTGCTGGGATTAGTTACGGTTAAAATGATTTTAATGTATCATCAATCATAATGTTTAGCGAACGTCATGAACAGTCTTGATTTATAGTAAATAGTTGGCATAAATGTGGCTTTCACCCGGAAACCTTATCACTAATTGCTCCAACCTTCCCTTCCGTTCCACTTGTATTAGAGAATATGTCTACACAGTTCAATGAGTTCAACATTTCTGTTTCACATGATTTGAATATCAAGCACCAATTAATCCATTCTCTTGTTAGTCCATGTGTAATTGTTGTAAATGAAATGCATTTGATTGCACATGCTTGATTATGAAATAATTGTTTTATAATTCAAGATAAAAGGAGAAAAACCTTTTGCTTTTATTTTTCTTACTGATGGAGCCTAAGTCCTTGAATTGACCACGAGGATGAATGTCCTCTGCAAGCAAAACCTTATCAGTGCGGGTCCTCTCTGTCTATCAATTTTGTGAAAGGGGCTTGACATTTAACTAAAAATCTTCCTGATATGAGGATTAACCTGCTTCCCATCTCCAACATGAGCAAAACTATCACCCCTATTAATAGGCAAATAACTACGATTCCGGAAATGATAAGGTGGGACAGGGAACGCCAAAATAGGATGAGGGCATAGAGGGACGCGATACAGACCATGCTCCCATTGAACTGTACCAGCAGGAATAGGGAATTTTGTGGGCATGTATTTAATATAATGGCGAAATGCTGGATCTCCCGGTATTTTTGTTGCTCATGCGATAGGTAATATAGGTATCATTTGGGGTCTATCCTCTGAAAATGAAATATTTGGTTTAATTCGTTAATTGGTCAGTTAACTTATTCAGCATTTTGAACTAATTCATTTCTATTACGTAATTAATTGCACGTACCTTCTTAATTTCCTTAATTTCATTTGAATGTGATTAAATGAAATTAGAAGCAGCGTCACGTTAAAGGATCCCATCGCTGAAATTGGTGATAGCAAAGCCAATTCGAACATAAATGCCGTAATCCTGGCAGGGTATGATTTGGAACCCAAATTACGGAATACATCAGAATAAAAGTCATCCCTACGATGAGATGCAGCCATGGGACTTTCTTCCCTGGAATAAACAGTCGAACGTCTGGATGATTTTTTCAATCTTGTTGAGTTATTGGAGGATAAAAGACAGTAAAGTAACTGAGAAAAGTCCGTGCGTTGGGAATGAATGGTTGGCAACATTAACATTACCCATGCGGCACTTTTCATCAGGCAGCGCAGAAGTAGCCATGGAAGGCTAGGCTCAAGTAGAAATTCTGGCCTTTGCTTTGGTGGCTTGGAAGATCCACCGTGAGAATTAGTTCAAGTATGGAGAAGATCAGGGAGAAAATGTTGAGAATGTGCCATGCAGTTTGGACTGCTTTGGGGGTGACTCATGACCTTTAACCTGGTCCATTGATTGAAGAGACTGAATGGTAGAAGGTGGAAATAATTCCAGATGTGGAGCTGGATCCTCAATATTGAGATCGAATTCATTCTGGAAGGAACATATTTTGTTAAATATATCTTTCAGCTATTTCTCACATATAATTTGCGACTATTGAATTTAGCTGCTTGGAATTTCGAAATATGTATCATTTGCTTCTATGCTGAGGCGATTGTCCGAAATTGGCCACTTTCTGATATGCCAAATGTTGTCAACTACCGGGAGCATATCAAGGCCACCTTAATTGGAGGTTGTGGGCTATTTGCAGGGAAGGAACGTAGTAGTAAATGCGCTTTCTGCTATGAAAGAATTTCGTCAGCCCTTGACAAGTGCGCTTTTTGTCATAGAGCAGCACACCTAAGCCTGCTTGCAATCGACAACCGTGCGAGGACACAACTACTACTTTTGTAAGCATGCACAAGCCTTGTCATAATAACCCTTGCGGCTATTACTACCCACCACAGCACAGCCCAAAATGCCCAAATATTTTCGAGAGAGAGAAAAAAAATATCCAAATATTTTGGAGGGAGAGATAGAGAAAAAACGCCCAAATATTTTAAAGAGACAATGAGAGAAAAAAAAGTTCAAATATTTTGGAGAAAGAGAGAGAGAGAGAAATGCTCAAATATTTTACAGGGAGAAAAAAAGAGATATATTTTGGAGAGAGAAAAAATTGCTCAAATATTTCAGAGAGGGAGAGAAAAAATCGGCCAAATATTTTGGAACGAGAGAAAAACGCCCAACAAATATTTTAAAGAGACAATGAGAGAAAAAAACTCCGAATATTTTGGAGAGAGAGAG
This sequence comes from Pseudosinella alba, assembly GCA_034700485.1. Taxonomy (NCBI): domain Eukaryota; kingdom Metazoa; phylum Arthropoda; class Collembola; order Entomobryomorpha; family Entomobryidae; genus Pseudosinella; species Pseudosinella alba. The sequence goes on from JAQIXQ010001086.1 coordinate 3,114, forward strand.
AAAAAAATGGCCAAATAATTTAAAGAGAGAGAGAGAAGAAATGTCCAAATATTTTAGAGAGTGAGAGAAAAGTTTACAAATTTGTTACAGAGAAAACAACACCCAAATTCTTCGGAGAGAAAAAATGCCCAAATTCTTTAGAGAGACCATGAGAGAAAACAACGCCAAAATATTTTTGAGAGAGAGGGAGAAAAAGCGCCCAAATTCTTTGGAGGAGGCAATGAGAGAAAAAAACGCCCAAATTTGCTACAGAGAAGGAGAGCGAAAACAACACCCAAACATGTTTCAGAGAGAGAAAGAAAGTAACGCCCAAATTCTTTGTAGTGAGATAGAAAAAGCTCCCAAATATTTTGGAGAGAGAAAAAAAAAACGCCCAAATTCTTTGGAGAGACACAGAAAAAAAACTCCCAAATATTTTAGAGAGAGAGAGAAAAGGGTTTGCTAATTTACTGTACACTGACGCTAACAACAGAATACGAAAAAGCATACATGTACCCGGCTACAATTTGATTCCAAACTTTTGATTTCGTGTGCGAAAAATGTAGAATTAGTAGGGAGTAATACATTTGTGAGCACGCCCTAATCATATTTCAATATGTTAGCAGCCATGGAGCAAGTTCACTCGGTAAAATAACGTTAACATACATATGTGTTCATGCTATAACCAATCACTGGTGCGCCAGATGCAAAAGTTACTTCAAAATAGGAAGGAAAAAACATTCATTTTACCAAAATATAGCTGCGTCGTAATCGCCGTGATTACTTTGCTTGCTAGATAGTATTTTTCCAAGGAACATCATGTACAACTAGAGATCAAATTTATTTAAATTCCCTAAATCAACATGGAATAAATAATATACACAGGATTGGCAGACTATGGCCGGTATCAATGTGACAGCAACGTGCTAAGTATATCATAATCTTACCAATTACGTTAAATTGTGAAAACTTTCTCGAAATGTCAGGATAGAATTAATCGAGTTCATTAACAAGGATGAAAAATTGTCTGTCCTTGTTGCCTGCTTCAGTGTTCCAAAGGAGGAATAATTAAACGCCAGGTGCCTCCTGCAAATCATCAGTTCGTGGGCCAGACGTCTCTGATAACTATTTCCCAGTAGTACACACTTCCATTTCCATTTCCGCTCCACCTCCTTGCTCTGCTCGTCAAAGGTTACAACCAGGCTAAGCAATAGCTATATCACGCCCGTTCCAAATGTCGCAAATATTGGTCCCAAAATCATGTACATTAGCCAGTCCACATCGGGGAGGTTAAACCATAAGACGGTTAGCGTGTTGCAAATTACAAGAATAAAATAAATCATAACCAAGTAGACACTTACAACGACGGAACATAAGGTCTCGTTAATCACTTTGAAGATGATGAGGAGCTGGTACCACTTCCGGTGAAAATTCAGCACGTCCCCGATACCGAAACCTGAATCCGGTCCCATGCTCGCGGGATTGCCTAATATGCGGGACACACTTCGCAACATGATGATTATATACAATCCCAAAGTTCGAAATGTCGTTCCGCCTACGATCACGGACCAAAATGTAATAATGGCCCGAACCAAAATTACTCCCAATTGGGTAAGGCTGGATCCGGACTCAGGAGGAAATATTTTGATAAGTATGAAATAGGGTGCATCCAAGCACAAATACAGGAAGAGAAAGGGGAGAATGAATGGGATAACTGTTAAGAACATGACAAGTGCAATAGATATGGCGCCATAAACATCCCACTGAAATCTATTTTGATCGAATGAACAAAAATATTTAGTAAATATTTTACAAACCGGTCTACACATCCGGTTATTACTAACAATATTAACCAATGTTTTGTCGTGGCTATTGACATGGTGTCCTTCTTCCGAAGCTTGTTCACAGTGGAAGTCAAAAAGTCGAAAAAAGAAGTTGGAAATGTCACTCGCATTATTATAAATGCTCACCCCGTACGATAATATTCCGACGCCGAAAATACCTTCGATACACACGGCAAACAACTCCACAATACGATATTGCTCGGGATGGTTCCAGAATTGTACGTGGACATATAAGCAGCAAGGAATGCCAATCCCGATTATGATACCGTTCACAATTACCCAAGCCACGTATTTGGATCGCTTTGTTTCAGAAATGAATTTCTGGGATGGAATGTCCCAATAGAGTTTTGTCCGGTAGCGGAAGATGTTATCCGTGACCCACTGATTCAGGTCGAGGGCATGGTTTAGTAGTGGCGTAATGGGAGGCATGGTGGTGGGCTGGAGAGGACAACGACTTTCGGAACGAAAATTCAAATATATGAGTTGAAAACTTAAAACTACATGAGAGATGAGACGACGTTTCGAATGCCTGTTCAATATAGCACAAGTTAAAAAAATACGTCGGGTACATATGTATCGTAGTCAGAGCAATGTGATATTTTTGTAGATTTTTTAAAATTTAGCCAGCATATGCTTATATGCTTTAAAACTTCTTTGATATAAGGAGGCGACGTGAAACCTATTTGTCTGCTAGAAGTTATTGAGCCATTAGGCTGATATAAACCGGCTCGTAATCATGCTTCGATAATGCTTACGACTCCTGGTTATAAATTGGGCGACATAATAAAATGGATAAGCAGAATAAAATTTAGCATGTCGTAACACTTTGCAGTGCAATATACCTAGTTGCGTAGTACCAGTCTGTGCTCAAACCGATTTAATTTGACGATGAATTTCACAATGTTACTTGCGACGTGGTCTGTGGATGAGAAAATTAAGTATTTTACCTTCCCTAACCAAGTCGCAGTGTTGAGCAATAAAATAGGGCTTGATTATTTTTCCACGTTTGTCAAAATTAAACTGGAACACATTTATATTATTGCAATGCAGCCATATGTATAAACGTCAAAGGAATACAACGTTTGTTGAAATATGATGATGTAATTCATATTTTTTAGTATCTACGTTTACAAATTTGCTAACAATTTGACGCTAATAACGGAATGCTGAAAATCATGCATTGGCTACATGGATTCCGCCACATGTTTTGTTGTAAGAAAAATGTATCTAGTAAAAAGACAATTAATTTAAAAGAAATATTGGTGTCTACATTTATGTACCACACGTAGAGATAAAATTTATTTGAATTTATTAAAATTACATGTTTGAATATATACATGACGATGATTTCATACAAAGCTATCAATAGTATCAATTTGGTATATATTGCATTAACTGTTAAACTTAATGTTAACCTTTACTTATACCAACTGCACTGTGGATATAATTCCTGAATGTGAACATGACACATTATGATATTCTTCTTATAAAAAGTTAGTCAGCGCCACGGAAAGATGGGGAAAATTTGGGGATCAATTGACCTGCTCCAACGAACTCACGGGATTCGATCTAAAGTATGGCGAACAAAACAAACAGGATTTTGTCGGAGCATCCAATATCCGTTTCGAGTGCACCGATCGGGACGAGCCGGGAACCACATCCGTTGTACTAGAGCAACGTGAACAGGGGTTGGGTTACTTTGGTTATGGGAATTGGGTTGGTTGGGAACGCTGCGACCCATGTTATGCAATTTGCGGGATGCAGACTCAGGTTGAAAAATGGAAGGCAGATGGGCTCGGGAAAGGTAAGGAAAATAAAAATCTATTTGTGTCGAATTTCCACCTACTATAAAGATCTACATAATTTATTTGCATGTTTTGGTATTTTACTTTGCAGATGACGACATTTCCTTAAACAGCGTGCGATTTGCCTGCTGCAAAAAGGTGGAGTATAAAAATTGTATGCAAAATTTAGTATGAATTATTTGGATGCATATTTTAATAAAATATTGATTGCAATGAAGCAAAGTATGTTGAGTATATTGAGCTCCCATATTGCATATATTATATAATATGTTTCTGGCAGAGTGTGAATTTTCATTGCAAAAGGACAATTTGTTCTTTATGTTTTCAGTAACTGACTGGGACCAAGTCATCTTCACTGCGGATGAGGTTAGTTGTTCAAATGCACATAGTCATTATTAGTGATTGACGTTCTTACTGGCTTTTACATAAGGTCAAACCAAACCTCTGTTTGGCAAGTATGAAAAATTATATATCAATTGAGAGCTTGTCAGAGGACGGTTCAAAATCCTGCTTTCAATGCTGGCCTGGATCAGTTCAGTTTGACACTAACTGTCCCGCATAAGATATTTGACCGATTCGGGAATCGACTTCACTAGACGTAGGTCGTTGGTTTGACGACAAATGATAATAGATAAAAGCAAACATGGGTTAGTGCTTATATGCGATACATTTTTTAATGCTTTTTAAGCCAGCGTTTGCCTAAAAATATAAAGCGGATAAAAATGCCTTCACGACCCATTCCCCTACATTGATTGCGATATTTGCGATTGAGATGTTGTCTCAAGTAGAATAGCAAAATATTTTGTCTTCCTTATCCACGTCTAGGCATTGCAAAATAAAATACGGGATGGCTAATTTCTCTTATTTTGACCAAACTGAAACAGAAAATCCCAATTGGCTAGGTTGATATCAAGGAAAAAAAACCAAAGTTAATATATTATAAATTATAATCTGAACAATATATTTATTTCAATTTCCTAAATCAACATTGTATAATATACACAGGAAAATGATTGAAAACATTACAATAGTCGATATCAGTGTGACGGCAACTTCCAAAGTATATAATGTATAACAAATACGTATGTCATAAACTGAATCCACCACGTGCATATTACTCTTAAACTTTGTCATATACACTACTTAAATCAACTGTATACATAATTCGTGCATGAATATAGACTCGTCACATTAGGACATTCCTCTTATGCTAAATTCCGGAAACTCTCCCTGAACGTTAGAATCGAATTGATGGAGTTCATTAGCAGGGATGACAAATAGTCCGTTCTAGTTTCCCGCTTAAATGTTCTAAGCGATGAGTAGTTAAACGCCAGATGCCTCCTGGAAACCATCAGTTTTTTAGCAAGACGCCTCTGATAATTATTTCCCAGTAGCACACACTTGCGTTTCCACCTCCGCTCAACCTCTTTGCTCTCCTCGTCAACGGCCACAACCAAACCAAAGACTACCAGCAGGATGACCGTGGTCAACCCCCCAATTATAGGTCCCAAGAACAGGTACATTGGCCAGTCCACTTCCGGATTGGAGGGCCACAAGACCGCCAGGATGCAGCTAATTATCAGTGTCCAATAGATCATCACCATATAGACACTTAGCACTACGGAGCATGTCTCGTTCATCACTTGGACGATGATAAGTAGCTGGGACCACCTCATGTGAAAGTTAGTCACTTTCTCCATACCAAACGTTGAGTCCGGTCCCATGCTAGAAAAATCTTCTAGGCAGCAGAACACAAATCGCCACATGTTGATGAGATAAATTGCCAAACTTCGGAAGGTCGTACAGGCTTCAATGACACACCAGACTGCAATAATGTTCCGGATCAGAAACACACCGCAGTTGGTAAGGAGAGATCTGGATTCTGGTGGAAACATATTCAAGAACACAAAATACGGCGCGTCCAAATCCAGGTACAGCCCTATGAATGGAAAGATAAATGGGATGGGTGTGAAGGCCATAACCAGCATAACTGCAATGACGCCATAGATGTCAAATGAATGGAAATACTTGGTTCCTATATCATTTACAAGATTATGAACAGATATAGGCCGCATCCGCCAATTATCGACAACCGAGATTTTGACGGGAACTTTACATTTTCCCCTTGTCTCCAATGGGAACTCAAAAAGTCTTCGGAAGAAGTTGGCAATGTCCACTGAATTCTTATAAATGCTCATCCCATACGAGAATATTCCGACGGCGAACAGACCTTCGATGCATACGGCGAAGACCTCCACGATTTTATATTGCACGGGATGGCGCCAGAATTGTATGAGGACGTACAGGCAGCAAGGTAAGCCAATCCCAATTGCGATACCGTTCACAATTTCCCAAGCTAGGTATTTGGAACGCTTTGTTTCGGAAATGAATTTCTGGGATGGAATGTCCCAGTATAGTTTAGCCCGGTAGCGGAAGATGTTATCCGTGACCCACTGATTCAGGTCGAGGGCATGGTTTAGTAATGGCGTAATGGGAGGCATGGTGGTGGGCTGGAGAGGACAACGACTTTCGGAACGAAAATTCAAATAAATGAGTTGAAAACTTAAAACTACATGAGAGATGAGACGACGTTTCGAATGCCTGGTCAATATAGCACTGATGAAGGTTTGTGAAACGGCTGGTATGTGGAATCTATCGTACTAGACCACCAAATGGCTTTGGGGATTCATTCCTGTTATATGAGCATACATAGTTTACTTGTGAAAAGATAACCATGGTCGAAAAGCTGGCATGTGTTGCCCCATTCCGTAGTTGCCAATCGAAAGTTGTCAATCGAAATAATCGGGACAAATTTGCAGAGTCTGGAAGTGGCATTTTCTAAGCTTGTACTCTATGTGTGCATAGATAAATCATTTAGCATTATTTTATCCGAGTTCGAAAACCTGCACAATGTTTTTTTGTATATTTTGAATAGTGTGACAAGTCGACGACTAAGCAACTGCAAACGGTGTCTCCATCTTGGTATTACCGTTTACAGAAGTGCCGACCGTGTTCAAACTTCCACCGTAGATATGCATTCAGTAGACGTTGGAAATGCATCAATTTATGTGCATAGGGAAATTGTGCCATGAACAAAATTACAATTTAAAACAGCAGAAATTTTTTTGGACATTTTTCACTCAAATCAGGCACTAAAATCAAAATGGGAGAAATGTGGACAACTTTCTTGTTCTTATATGCACCGACCAATACAATACGTCATGTTTGCGTCGGCAACTTTGGACTTGTCAACTATTGGTAAGCAGAAATGAAGTGAATAGTGTTTGCGTAATGTGGAATTTATTCAGGAATATATTTTAAAAGTTTATCCATAGAAGGTTTAAACAATTCCAGGATTCGTAACATATTTTGTATTTCCCCGCCCCGTATACTTGTGACGTGGTTTAAGTAGAAAATTCAAATATCTGCTGTATAATAAAACTTTGTTGAGTAGTTGAGCAATACAATTTTCTGATAATTTATATTTTATGTAAGAATTCATAATTCTTTTCATAATATTTTTTTTTAATTTTGAGAGAGACAAGAACATATTTTTTAAGTAGACTTAGCCCTCCACTCGACTCAATAACTATAACTATAACTTGGCTATAACTATATGAGAAATCGATTGTATGACTTTCTGGATTATTTAACTTAAAATATTTTTTTAAACGTAATACTAATTTTACTACTCATAATTACGAATGTCGAGATAAAGATGCTCACAAGCAATGTACTTGAGCTGCTACCTCGACCTAGACATGCCACTATATACATGTTGTAGGGAATTTTTTTGTGATTCTTTTGCGCTATCATTTAGTCTGTAAGACGAAAATTTAGTATGCCAAACCAATCTTTAAAGTGGCGAGAAATTGGTATCCTATTATAACTAGTAAGCCTTGTGGTGCATTGTTCGATGCATTTGAATGTCAAAATAATACAATGACAATGGTGATATAATTCATCCAATATATTTATCATACAGATCGTCCAAACCGTAACAAGAATCTGGATCTAAAAAAACTAAATTCGTCTTATTCTCCTAAATGTGGCCGACGATTTGAAGTATAATATTTGATTTTTTAAACACAATTTTGAATGTGAACTTATGAATTTTGAAAAAGTTTGCGAGTTACGATTTACCATACTTCTCTCTCTCTAAACGTACGCAATGGAAGTAGGAACTGTGTGGGGTAGATATGTTGAGGTTTGCATTTACTTTACGATTACTGATTTCACTGTTAAAATAAAAGTTTAACACAATGAAATACCAAAACCATATATGCAAGTTTGAAATATTCAATATTGCTGACTTACAGGGCATTACAGTGACTTTGTTAGTAAATTAAATGCGTGTTGTACAAGATCGCCCATATACAATTATTATTTTACCCCAACTTAAAAAGATAATTTGACATACTAAATTTTCGTCCTACAGACTAATTTATAGCGCAAAAGAATCACAAAAAAATTCTCTACAACATGTATATAGTCGCATGTCTAGGTCGAGGTAGCAGCTCAAGTACATTGCTTGTCAGATAATGTTCACCCATGAAGCACAACAACGCCAATGCAATTCCAACCGACAGCAACACAAACACGACCATTATATTCCCATCCAAAGCTGCCCTCACCAGTTTCTCCGACTTCCCTCCAAAACTTTCTCCAGGGTTGAAGTGAAATCTGGTCAACCATTTGCTCCACCATTCCAGGAGGCCAGTTTCCTTGATTCTGTCAATCCTATCCAGAACAACTGGTGGAATCGGACCACTTAACGCAATCCCAACATTGGATGGGTAGTAGACTTCCTTTCCCACATTGCCCCACTTTCCCTCCTCATTCAGCAGCTTGGCATGTGCATGGCAAAGCGTGGTGGGTAGGATCAGAGCCACTTTCTCGCATGTTTCAAGAGACTTGTACATTTGGACTGACTAATTCTTAAATAGTCCTCCACTAAATTATGGACGGAGAAATTTTTCGGATATGTCTCAGCAATTACCTTCAACTCGAGAATAATGTTATGCGGGTGAAGATCACTATTGTTCTCCAGCAGATTCCTCAGCTCCAGCTGCTCATTACTAACTGGGCTCTTTGATTCCAGCCTTTTTTGAAGCCAAAGTATCTCTGACGTTACATAAAATACTGGGTCCAGCAAGGTTCTTTCGTGTCGTTCTACAAGAATCTTGCTCAGGCTATACTCCGCAGCCTCGAGAAACTTACTGGGTTGAAAAAATACTACCGATTTTGACCTAGAGTAAATGGTAAAATTGTCCAGGAGTAACTGATCCAATTTTTCGTATTCCAAAGATGACCTTGGGGTGACCATCCTGTAAACATTTGTGCTTTTGTACCCATTACTTAAAACAATCCCTGCGAGGAGGAGGCCAACGGCAAATACTTTTCTATGAAGATACTTATTCACAATTCCGTTGATGGCATCTCCCTGTTCCAAAAGTAGCCGAATCGCTATTAGGGCCCCGGTTCCAAAATCAATATCCGCACTATTTCCCACCGCTACTACTAAAATGGCAGTAAAGCCCAAAAGTACTGCCCAAACCGTGGCATCAAAGCAATTCATGAGTTCCTCGAATGCCAAGGACTGGAACCCCCGCTTACCACAACTGACAAAAGTGAGGGCATTCGCGCTGTCTGGAATGTATAGGGGAATGTGGTGTGGTCTGACTTCGGAAAAGGACGAAATTGACATTGAAACGTAAAATCCTTCCAGCACATATAGAATGTCATTAAGTTTGCTCTCCCCTTTATGAACATTGTCCACAGTTTTCAGATTTCCATCCATCCCGCACATCCTAATTTTTGTGAAATCGGCAGAGAAAAAACTATAATTTTGCCAGATGGTTCTCAAAGCAAGGAACTGAATGTGGGCCAAGTATAGAGTGGAGGAACCCTGCCCCTCGCCAGTCTCCCTGGGGCCAAGTGCCATTTTTCTATTCTGGCACGCTTCTAAATATTTAATTAAGTCCCCCTCCCTATTTGTCATCATGCCCGCATGGGGATATATATTCCAGACTGGAACATAGTTGCTAGTTTTGGAGTGAACCGAAGAGGGATTCATAATTTCCTTGAAATTTTCGATTGCCTCGCTTTCCCTCTGAATCTGATTTCGACATAGTAGACATATTTGAAGGTTCTCGATAGCTCCAATTTGATTGCTATCCTTGATCCCAATCAGATAAACGAGGAGGGAGAAAGCCACCGGAGTTGCGGGGGATTGAGTGATATCAAAAACCCACTTCCTCAGAAGCACTTGGTCATTAGGAGCAGATTTCTGGAGGGACTCCCAATTCGCGACAAATAAAATAATAGGGGGGATAATCGTGTGACGAGGCCGTTCGGGTAAATTCCAAAGACTGGAAATCCTGAAATACGGCCCGAATATCGCCTCCTGTCTGTTTGATTTCGTGGGAATATTCCTTAGATCCGGTGGGTGGAGATAAATATTAACTTCACAATTCCACGGCCTCACATGGGATAAAAACCTAGTGACATTTATGGTGTCACACGCTATTCTAAAGCCCGATCCGGTCCAGTATGGAGACTCCGGACAATATTGATACGAGGTTGAGTTCCATTTCTTCTGGTGGGATCGTTCCAGAATCCACATAAAATAATTCTTGATGGTATTGTCATACCTTGGGTCGTACACGTCAAACAAGGCAGGGACCACCTTTCGGAGGATTACGGGCACCTTCCAGCCGCTGCCAATGTCAATCCCCATATAGTTTGTTATATGAACTACGCATGGCAGTTTTGAAAAGGTGAGTGCGGAGGAGATCTCTTTATCTAAGTTGGCTAGACTGGGGACCCTTTTGGCTAACCATTGGAGAAACAGATCTCGGGTATATTTGTGGAGCAATTTTGAGCTCGAACTTTTTCCATAATGTATGGTCACACCGTCCGTTGTTTCAACTTGCTCACATTGTCCTGCAGAGAGCAACCCACATAGTATGGGTATTATCAATAGGAGGAGTTTTTTGGTCATTTTGGAGATCACACAGACCTTTTAATTAATGTTTTGTAAAATTATTTATAAGTAATTATAACAAACATTTGAAAACCAAGTAATGTATACCTATCTATATGCCTACTGTTGTCAAAATTAAGAAAATCACTTTTAAGATTGGAACCTTCAACTGAATTTTGCACGGTTAATAGTAAAATACAACTGAACGGATTCTCTACCCGACCTGACATTGTAACAATGTCAGGGACAAACTCTAGTACTTATACAATCGGTTTCACAGTTGTAATCAACATTCAGAGGGCCGGGACCAATCTTCTACTGATCGTAAGTGGAGGGTATAGTGTGCTCTCAAACAAACACTAGTAAATTCGATCATGCTATATATACTATACTATACAGGCCAGTTAGTCTCACTTTGAAGTTTTAATATCAAAGCGGACTTAAAGCCAAACGTGGAACACTAACTAGTAGATAATCAATACCGAATATGTCACCCTCTGTTAGTTTCTCACAGTGATTTTTTTATTTTAATAATGTCCTAGTTGAATTGGTCTTTAAGTTATATTTCGTCAGGCCAGCTACTTCTACTTGATCTACTTCTTCGAATGCAAATAATAACCTTGCTACTTATCAGCCTCAGGAACAGTCAACCAAAATGTTTTCAACTCCAATCAGCATCCGCATAGAATTTGACCACTCCCCAATCGCAAGTAATCAATAATTATCAAGTTATTGATCGCGACATAATTTAAGCACTTGCTTAGCACTTTGGCATATTCATAACTGTGACATGATAGGCATCATCTTAGCTAATAATGTCATTCCAAAAAAATTCCCAAAAATATAATTTAGCATTATTACAGTGGATTTCAAAAGTCAAGTCTAACTCACGATCAGATATCAACTTATTGATGATAGTGACATAATTTAAGCACTTGCTTAAAACACATTTGCAAATTCATAACTTTGACATGATAGACATTATCTTCGCTTACATGTCATTCTTAAAAAATCCTAAATAAAAATATAATTTAGCATTATTACAGTGGACTTCAAAAGTCAAATCTAACTCACGATCAGATAGAAACATTTTCAAGGCAATCATATATTATTTAATTATTTATTCGTCAAATTCTCAGCAAATTCAATATAAATTCTGAACTAATTCAAATTCACTATATTTCCAATTTTTCCTTTCTCCTTCCTGTAAATAATTGAGTTACATATCAACCAATCGGTAAAAACAAAATATCCACGAAAAAGATTGGAAATATTTTATTGAAGTTTTTTTTTTGTATTTTGTATTATCTTATTTTATATATTGGAAAGCATTAAATTATCCTTATTTTTATGACTTTCTTTTAGTGTCCTTCATACTCTAGTCCAACCCGGTGGAGTTGTCTCAAATATAATTCTCTGAATAATTTTGGTTAGGCATAAAATTGTCAATTAAGACAAATTGGGAGGAAAAGTTGGCCCAAAAAAATACGGGTTTCAATTATATATATTTAAAATGCAATTTTAGAAGACCTTTTGGAATAAGGTATTACAATAGTGTGCAGCGTCGGATATATCATTCCATCGTATAATTATTTATCCGTGTAATTATTTCATCATATGCAAGATGTTTCCCATAAGTCCCTTGCTCAAGGCGTCCCTCGACCTAAATCAGCTCATATCCGACAAAATCTATCGTTATCGCATGAACCTGTACTGGGATATCCCCACCCAGCGTTTCATCTCTGAATCCCAGCACTCCAAGTACGTTCTCTGGGAACTTGTCAACTTCCTGATAATCGGGATAGGTTGTCCATCCTGCCTCTTTGTCATTATTGACCACTGGCTTCATCCATCCCACTACAAATTATCCCACGTAATTTTCGTCTTCATCCAACTGGTTTTTGCATTGAAAATATTTGCAACGGCATCAGTCATTTGGTGGAATTCCCGAGGTTTTGCATATTGCTTTGCTCAGCTCTTTGACCTCTCATCTAGATTGCAACCTGGGAGGAATTACGAACCACGACCGAACATAATTGTTGGTGACAGGAGATTACAGCCTCGATCACGAATTCGAAATTTTATGGACAAATACTTTCGATCTGGAAATGAAGGCCAATTGCAAATTGATGCTTTGGGACTATTCTCGACATGGATAGCTGTGACATTCTCCATCTTCCCATTCCTCCTGTCCTTTGCAATGATCTATTTTCGGGTGGACGCCACTTATTACGTCCTTGTCAAAATGTTCCCACTCGAGTCCAGGGTCATCTTGTCCGAATTTGGCGTGCTTCTCATCAGGTCATCCATCGCTTTCTGGTGTGTGGCGGAAGGCTGCACAATTTTCCGCACGATGGCCGTCTACTGCATCATTATCCTCAGGTGTGTCCACAACAGCTTACAAAATCTGACGCCACCACCAGGGGAGGATAACATAAGTGACCACGTAATCCACCTTAATCGGAATTGGTCACAATTGAGAATTCTCTTCGACTCAATTAATGACGCGGCTTCCATCTATCCTGTGGTCTACCTCGGGATGGTCTTCTTCTTGCTGACCTGCTGCACCACCCTGACCGTTCTGCTACCCACCACTGATGACTTGGATTGGCCCGTGTATATCTTTTTGGGTCCCGGGCTGGGGATCGCAAATGTGGTGACCATGTTGAATGTGTTTGGACTTCTGGTGTCTGCTGATGGGATAAGTAAGGAGGTTGAGAGGAAGTGGAAGTGGAGCCAAACTTCGATAAGGGACCGTCATCAAGGGGCCATGGCGAACAAGTTGATGCGAGCAAGAAGGAGGGTGGCATTCGCGTACTCAAGTTTTGGAACGTTTAAGAGGGAGACGAGAACGGACTTTTTGTCCCAGTTGGCGCTCCACTCAATCAATTCAATTATGACTTTTAGGGAATATTTCTAGTTTAGTAGCAATTTACTTATTTTGACATAATCATAATGCTAACTGTCGACACGCTGCCAATTATGTAACTCGCTACGATAAATAAAAGCTTTAAATTCAAGCTTTAAATCTATTTCAAACGGAACTCCACAAGGCACAAAATTGGCTCCATTAATTTTTATAATACTAATTAATGACATATTGCAAAAATTTAACGAGAAATACCACAAGAAAAAGAATATCATGAATGCCTACGTTGATGACATGTGTATTGCAGAGGCAGTCAAATACGGTAAAGTGCCACATATGAATGAATGCGTCAATCATCTCAATCACTGCATGAATGAAAATAATATGGTACTTAATCCGGCAAAAAGTTATGTGGTTATAATTGATAGAACAAGTAATAAAAGGTTCTCTGGCTATGAAGTTAAAGTGGATAATCAAATTTTGCCCAAGATCGATAATACTAAACTTCTTGGTATTATTATCAACAATAAAGGCAATTGGTCCCATCATATTGACCATATGCACAGTAAGGCGAGTAAGAAATTGTACATTTTAAGAATACTAAAGAAAAGTGGGTTCACCAAGGCACAGCTTGTTAAAATATATATTTTACATATCCGTAGTGTCCTTGAATATTGTAGTGTGCTTTGGTCAGGTAACCTAACCCAAGATCAGTTAACTATAATTGAATCAGTGGAGAAGAAAGCATTATCAATTATTACAGGTAAATATACGAGGAGGATTTCATTGAAGTTTACCGACTTTATTTTGCCAATAAAAAAAATGTATTACAGCTTTTGAGATAAATCTTTTTCAGCTTATTATCCCCCAATCCTGGCGCATT
>JAQIXQ010001087.1:0-17461 GCA_034700485.1 Pseudosinella alba
CGAATTTTGGGGGCAATTTTTAATGAATATTTCCAAGACATCTTGATCCCGACTGTCATCTTCTCCGCTTGGATCCTACTCATTTTGGGATTATACGTTTGTGTAAAATTACATGAGTCGATTGACATGATCGAATTGGCTATATTTTCTATATGTATTGCTACAAGCATGCTGCTCATCTTCGTCTTGAAGATTATGGCAAGGGTGCTCAAGGAATCTGAAAAATGCACGAAGGTTACGAAAAATATGCAAGGATTTGGTAAACAATCTTTGTACAAGAAAATGTCCAAGTCAATGGGGAAGGTTGCCGTGAAGGTTGGATCGAGCAATTTTATAGATGAGCTAACACCGTTCAATCTGACCAATCATGGGTTGAATATTTGTGTAAGCCTAATGTTGCTCAATTAAAATGATTAATTAAAATGATTGCTCAATTAAAATGATTCGGATTGGATAATTACACAAAGAATTTTAAAAAAATATGGTAATGCACAAAAACATTTTATACAAATTTATGCTCTCGTTGTTCGTTCTGTAATAAAATGTTTATTCTACATGCATAAGCATAGACTACATAATTTATCTAATATGTTCAAACAGATTTATTTCCAGTCCCTATGAAATTACACATAACAAGTGAAATGTTCATATTTATCTGTCAATTAGAGAATTTTTTTAATTTGAATATATTATTAGATATAACGACAAATTTATTACATTAACGTTTAATCGGCGTAACGAGCAATCTATAGCAATTTTGTAATTATCGTCTAATTCATATTCAGTCATTATCTGAATTTATATGTCCATGTTTCTAGCAAAAAACAACCGTTTCATATTGATCGCAAATTGATCACAATCAAATATAATTAAGCTTTACTTCAATTTAATAATAATGCATTCTTTACTTTACTGAATTACTGTAATTTTGGAAGTTATTTGCTAAAACATCTAGATAATTGCAATTAACGACTCTCCAGCAATTAAGATCCGCGATTTGGTACGAAGCTATAATAATGCATTGTAAGAAAGAAAATCAATGTACAGTTGAAGCTTAATTGTTATAACAGTTAGTGAACTACAATTACAAAGGGTGTTTGCAATTAGATTCGAGATTTAATCAGAAGAGTAAACAAAGCATTGTGAGTCAGGGAATCAATATACCTTTGTAAGTTAATTGTTATGGGTGTAAGTTAGTTACAATACCCGAAGTAGATGGAGCAAGGTGTGCAGATGACAATGTCAATTATGCAGTGCTGTAATTGGTAAATAGTGTTATTGTTAAATAATCTACAATAACCTCAACTCGGCCATTATCGTTTGATAGCTTTGATAGCGGTGCGTGTGTGAATGACTAAACTCAAATATGTAACTTGTTTAATGCCGAAATGCTATGTTTACATTTTGCATTCCATTCCATATTGTACAGCAAACAATTTTGTATCCGCTTTAGAATTCCTAATTATGTACAAACATGTTTGCTGTGAAAAACAATGTAAATATGGATATGGGCGACTATCATAGTATCATCTATTTTAAAAGCATACATGAACTGAATTGGATTTCACGTTTCCGTTCTTCAAAGCCATGAATTTTAAAATCAAGTAATACCATGAAATGGCAAGACTGACGACAATGACAGCCAGAAATGTTAAGTAATTTTGCTTTAAAAAATATGCAGGAGATAAATGAAAAGGAGAATTTAGATGATATTCATCATTTTCATTTTTACTGTGGCATTTTTTTAGCGAATGACATGGGTATCTATCTTTCAATGAAATTAATGATCTTTGTGGATCATGATATGATCATGTTGAAGGAGCGCAATTGGGTTGACTGGCAATCCTATTGTTATTATTACGATGTACTAAAGCCATTACAACAAGTGAGCAAGTAAATATTTTCTTGCATTAATATCCGCCGCTCTTTAACAGTCGCATTATGTGCCTACCTGTTTTCTATTACATAACTGCAAGAAATGTGAATTTATGAAATGATATGACATGAGAAATTTGGAAATGGCATTGTATGGCCCTACATTTAACCGTGGACTGAACAAAACTGAAACAAAAGGGGCATAATAATATCATCATCACCATATTGTGACTGGCATTGTCATAATCGTCATCACAATTTCAATC
The DNA here is from genome assembly GCA_034700485.1 of Pseudosinella alba. Classification (NCBI taxonomy): domain Eukaryota; kingdom Metazoa; phylum Arthropoda; class Collembola; order Entomobryomorpha; family Entomobryidae; genus Pseudosinella; species Pseudosinella alba. The sequence goes on from JAQIXQ010001087.1 coordinate 2,142, forward strand.
CCTCAGGTAGCACCTTCAAGTGCAGTTGACCTAACGGGAATTCAAGTCTAAAGCCCATTTTATACCTTTTCTCATCCAAAAGTAAGTTCCCTCTCCGTCCTCCTCCCATCCCACCCCATCCCATAATAACAATTCTAAAAATGATAGTCCCAAAATGACTGTGTATGCCAATGACCTTCAAAAGGCACCTGATGCTAATATTATATTTTACCTTTTTCTGGTATTTTCAAGACAAATGCACAATATCCAATTCCAACCAATTTTATTGATGTTTCTGGTATAAGGCTAGGCTGTGGAACGGTCAGTGTCAGTTTCATTTCTCACGAGACTCCTTCTCGCACTCACCTCCATATTTTATAATAGCCCTGGACTTTAATTTAGTTTTGCTCAGAAAATCAAATTACACATTAACTTCGATTGAATTACACTATAAATTGAATTCCATATTCCCATAACAATGAATCCAACGTTAGTCATTTTCATTTTTTCAAGTACGATAGTGACGGTTACTTCATTAATTTCGTTTTCATCAATTAAAGGAGGTGGAGGGTATAGCAAAATTGAGAAAAATGCGGACTTGACTCTAGCTGTAGATTACCCAGATTACATCGAAGACTACTTTGAGGAGGATGGCGAAGACGAACTATCACATTACCCCAACCTCCATCAAAAAGGGGAACTCCCTGGATCTGAACCCGACCCCAACAGCGCCACCCCCACTCCCTGCACCGCCTTCTGCTACTCCTCCTCCAACAAGTGCTGCGCCTACTCCTCCTCCCACTGGGGCTCTATCTGCAAATCCGGGAAGTTCCAGTCCCCCATCAACCTCTCCCTCTGCCAAGTGAAGTCCTCCCTCCCCAACAAGGGAGGGAGGAATCTTCCTGGATGGGATACTCTACAAGGGGAAGTTCAGTCTGGAGAATGATGGCCACACCGTAAGAGCCCGCTTCCTGGAGAAGGACAAGGATGTGGAGCTGACCACCAGCAGTAGCAGTGATGGGGGCCGTGGGGGCTTCTATACCCTGGACAGTTGAGGTTCCGCTTTGGGAAGGATGCCTGGGGCAGGGCTGAGCATTGTGTCAAAGCTGTATCCGCATCCGTGAATGGGACGGAGCCATGTGTCAGGAAAGCTATGGAAGTCCAGTTCCTCCATTATAAATCCGATAAGCCCAGTCTTGATAAGGCACTGGGTAGCAATCAGAAGGATGCAGTGCTTATCATCTCCATGCTCCTCCGAGTTGTGAATGGGAGCAGCAGCAGCAAAAGCAAGGGAAATCGGTCGGAGGTCACCCACCCTCCCGTCTACCCCGTTCTCAATCCCCTACTCAAGCAACTAGACTTTATTTCTGAATACTGGAGCAACGTGACAGTCAAGAGCACACTGGACTTCACCCCATGGATCTCCTACCCCAATGTGGCCAGTACCTATAATGGATCCATGACAACCCCCTTGTGCGGGCAGGTGGTCAAATGAGTGGTCCTCCAGCAGCCCACGAGTGTCGAGCTGGGAGATGTGGCAGCAAGGAGATTGGGGACAAGGCTGTGAGGAGGAACAGGAGTCCCTTCCAGAAGCGGAATAAGAGGGAGGTGGGCTGCTTCGTTTTTGGGGTGCTGAATAAATATTTGCCTACCATATTTTTCGTAATTATAAAAGCAATTTTTTTTTTTTAATTTTAATAATGAAATAAATCCGATTTTAATTATGACCACTTCCCAACCTAGGCGTAACTCATTTTTGCTGTCGTAAATGTCGCTGAATACCTTGTCGGTGATATGCTCCAGGGATTGGAGCCACTTGAGAAGATGAAGGTGCATATCCCTCAAATATCCTTCGACATTGAAATACCTCAAGGTCAACACATCATTCATTTGGGGAGAAAGGGACACATATAATGCGTGTCGCATGTCATATTCACCAATATTGGCAAAATTATTAAGCTCAACCTGTGTAACTTGTGCAAGCCATTTAGCCATGTGGCGGGAATAATACCAATATCACCAGTGTGTTCTAATGTGTAACCGCCTTTCCTCTCGTAACCTCCCTTGGGTGCCCTGTAACCTCCCAAGTCTCGGTGACCTCCCTTAACTGGTGGTTATGATGATTGATGCTTATGCCCTGCTATAGCTCAATCAGAATCAAAAGAAAGAAAAGAGTTAGCACAACATAATCAGTGAGGTTCTTCCAGTCAACACACACGAAGCCAGTTAAACTTCACAAATGTCTATTCCATCAGCGTCAACTTTAACTGGTGCCTTTATTATTTATTACTGTTGATCATACTTCGACATTATGACTAGGCAAGCCATTAGAGAATGGAGTTCTCCGGTGGTCTCCCCAATTATCCTGGAGGGATACAGTCCGAATTCTTCCAGCCTGGGAAACAAGTTTGAAGGTGGATCCGAATTGTCTTAATTTGTGAGTAGCCAGATAGCAACTTTTTCACCTGAGATACCGACAAGGAGTCTACTACCGGCAACTCCAGTGTCTCCAGCATGGGAAGATATGGAAGGGTTCGGTGAATAACCCTCCATTTTTTATAATGCATACATATACGTAATTACCTAACACAATCTTACTGATAAAGCAATGGCATAGACGTATGTGTTTGGCTTATGTGTTGGGTCAGTATGATCTAACAAAAAGTGGTGTTTGCAAAAAATCTTTATTGTGCATTGCAGAAAAATAGATAGATGCATAAATGTGAATCATTCAGTCAAAATGGTTAATAGACAGTTGCACTATGCAACTTGAACTACAGATTTTATTCAGGTTTCACTATTCATGACTATATTATTGGGATTCCGGCTTTGGTTGGTAGTTGTTGCTTCTCATGTTTATCTTGCGCCGTTTACTATCCACGGTTGGAACGTCTACCAGGGAACAGTGGGGCGAGTCGGAGGCTGTTTTCAATATTTTACCAAACTTTAAGTTACACACGAACGCATATAAAACTTTCTTTGTCCATAAATTATGATTGTGCATTTATTACCGGGCCCGGGGGAGGTGGACACCAGTATCCACATCTGGGTTTCCACTGTAAGCCAAGTTGCTCAAATTCAGCTTCATCATCTGCAGGATTCATCAAATCTTCTCCGCAAAGAACTTCACAAGCTGTGGGTTTGGACATGGGCTGTGCTGCAAAAAATAATAAGATGCTCGCGATTGTATATTTCGATACATCATGATCATGACCTATAACTTGACCCAAGAAACAACTTTGAACTCACCGCTATGACTGGCCAAAATAAGGACCATAATAAGTAAGTTCAAAAACCAGAACTTCAAAAATTGATACATGGCTCACAATTGTCAAAGGTGCTTTATGTGTCGGCAAGGGAAGGGGAGCAATGCTAGAAATTATCCGTTGAAAGCTCTACTCAAAATGAGATAAGTTTTGCTAAAGCAACTAATGCTTCTGATGCAACAAAGTTGGTGGCTTACGTAACACATCAACTTTATTACAATCGTCAAACTTAAACGAAATCGGCAATGTACTTATAAATAAACCGTTTACAGCGGAATAGCTTACGAAGCTGACAGCAGAAATCAAATGTACTTACTAGTGTTATTTCTTCCGAGAACATAATTTAAATAACGATTCATGTGAAGGTTGTCTGTAAGTAGTAACTGAGTGTATTCCAATGCTGACCAGCCAATTGTGAATAAATTAACGGAATTATACTAGCAAAGGAATGTCACCACCTGAGCTGATAGTGAGACAAGGTGTTTTTAGATTAATGTTTTTTTGCTGATTACGAATCTGAAGTTCGTTTTCTGTAAAAGTCAATTTTTAGGCACAAGGGAGCGTTGTCAGGTGCCAGGTTACCGATATAACGTAGTAATTAAAATGTCGGATACGGTCAATCCTTAGGCGTATAATTCAAATAGGCAATTTATTTTTTTCTAATTTGACTATTACATAGAACGGATTCGTAATCAGCGCAAAAATTGGTCAAGAAACACATAGTCTCACTATCAGCTCCATTAGCTCAGGCGGTGACGCTGGTGTAACTCGAATATGTTGAAAACTATGCCGGTATTCGTTTTTCGCACCCGATAGGGTCTTAATGCACCTACAAAAATATGACAGCCCCATCCATCAACTCCACCATCTGGTTCTTTCCCCGTTGAGGACCGTGACGCAGCTAGGAACGAGCTTCACATAATTATGCAGTATGGATGATGGATGTGTATGCGGAAAACATTTTTCGTACTTATGAATTTGACCCACTAAAAACAAGAATGAATCTAATATGGCAAAAACTAAGAAAAGAAAAAAACCTGGGAAATAAAATTTACATGTCACGCCATTTAGGACACTCTCACCCGAATATTATGAAAAATAGTATATAGGACAATTTGCGATGCAAATTGCGATGATGCGATGATGCGATGATGCGATGATGAATTTGCGATAACTGCGGAATATTGTTTAAATTAATCAAATAATTAGATTACCTAGAGAAGCGTGATTACAGACAGAGACAGAGACGGAGACAGACTGACAAAATTAGTAATAAAGACTGCTAGTTGTAAAATTCAGCTAACGTATCAATAAAAGCACAGCACATCGTACCACCAATGTAAGCTTACCAATATAATGTGATGCTATAATTGCATTTAGTTGGCATGTTGTAGTATATAATACCACTTACGTAACTTGTAATGTCCTTGAGCGCATGTATTTACAGTGTGATTAAGAACACAAAATCATGGTTTCACCAGAGTGGAGACAACGGCATATCACGTTATTTTATTGTGCTATTATATTATCCCAGGTGTCAGAAATCTTATTCATATGCGCAGTGCGCACATATGTCTTTTGGCTTCCCATTTGCATTATAAACATCATGTCTACAATGCATAGCCCTTGACCCTGATGTTTGATGCTAAAGCAAGGATAAAGCATAATAAGCACAAAAAGCATAATCGAAAACTAGCCTGTCCTCGCCACCCAAAAATTTGGATCTAGGCATTTCGAACCACAACATGAAGAATTCCGCTTTCAAAAAAAGCATAAAAAGCATAAAAAGCATAATTTGAAGAAAAAAGCATAAAAAGCATAATTTAAGCGAAATCGGCAAATTTACTAAAAAATTCATTTAAAACCTAAGAAAATCAGAAAAATTGACCAAAAAATTTGCAAATAAGGTAACTATTTGTAGTGTTTAGGCAATTTTGCTCAAAATCGTAGAAAGCAGCAATTAACAGTTGTACTTATATTATAGTCTATGCATTAAAATTAGATGAATACAAGTCAATATGACAGGAATATTGAGAAAATTTAACAAAATGAATATATACAGGCTATTAATTTCCGGAAAGCATAAAAAGCATAATTTATATAGAAAAAAGCATAAAAAGCATAATTTGGAGGAAAAAAGCATAAATTTTTCCCCGGAAAAGCATAAATGTCCTCGCCTTATTGATGACCAAAAGGTGCAAAATTGCAAATCAGCCATTTGCTTTGCTAAATTAAACATAGATAATTATAGTGGATTTAGAAAAAAAGTTTCCAATATGCAAGATATACAAGATGAGCATATCCAGCAGGTCGAGTACTTCAGTTCATGACCGGTCCATCATAGCCAATCATCAGACCACCCCACGCACGTCGCCACGAGCCCTGACTGTGGCTATTTTTCTGGAGTTAGCTAGACAGAGCAACTCTGTAATTCCCCGTTAATTTCTCTACAAAATAAAGATTCCAAGTTAAAATTAACTTCCTCCTCAGTTGTTTCGACAAGTCATATGTCATGAGAAAGAGGGAGAGAGATTTTAGTTACACTTTGGAGTAGAGTCTTGATTGACATTTTTTAAAGAAAAGAATGGGAAGCACAGGAAGCCAGTGCGCAACCCAACGATACGAGCAAGCCGTGGTCCATAGGATAAAAAATCCAACCACGAGGGACATTGTGAATCGAATCCTCTAGGATCCGGGAATCCAAGATATCTGTGATCAGCGGGTGTCGAACCCCGACCCCGAAGCCCCTGCTCTGACTACCCCTTCAGTTTTAGTTTTGAGTCCTTTCGCGTCGGCCGAGTCAATGCTCATTTCAATATAAATGATATAACATGTTCCATTTATTTCACCACTCGGGTATTCCGGATTATTCCATTCCAGTCACACATATGTGCAAATCACTTTTATTAAATGAAAAGTAGAATAATTAGTTTTGTAAATGAGGAAAGCTATCTTTGCTATTGATGTTTGCCAAGTAAAACAAAAAGCTAACTTTTTAATAAAAGAACAATTTACAGAACATCATGTTATTATACAGATTGTACTGTTAACAGAAAGATGCGTTGTCTATGTCTCAGTGTTTTAAAATGCGTTATGCTAAATGAACAGTTTAAATCAAAGTAGAGGATTAAAGTTTAAAGAGGAGTTGATTTATTTTCTGATCTGAAGTTTAAAAGTAAAAGAGCCTAATACGGAATCCTGAGGGAATTCCGGGAGGAGGAGGATGATGAGATATGAGCAAGGAGCCGGAGCCCCATCCTCAATCCAATCACCTCAGCCTCTGCAAAGTGGCTTGGGCAAACTCCTTTTTATATGGGAGATTTGCCATCTGAATTGAACAAGTCGTAAACAAGTCTTAAACATTTTTAGGAGCCTGAGGAAAAATCCGTCTCCAGTGACTGACCTGGGACAGGGCAGTCACACGGAGTGAACAAGATATATGTACCGTCGAAATATAATTTTAATTTGATAGTTTTTCTTTGACTGAAAATTATTATAATATTGTTAAGATTCCAACGTCTGGCTTGCTTCTTTTGTTGCTTTCTGGTGATTTCAACCCGAATTGAAGCTCACGGTTAGTTTATGTCTTGCTTCCATCCATAAACATGAAATAAGTTATTCCGAGGCCAAATAACTAGAAACAGACAGACACTTTTTTTAAAATTATAACTGACGATAGTTTCCAGAATGTTGTACATGTTAATAATAAAGTTTTCTTGTTACCTTGAGTGCAAAGCCAGCTTTGACCAGATAGTCAGCTTCCCCCAGACCGATGGGTTCGCTGAGTTCTGGCTGTATCAAACCTAAACTTATTGCAAGATTTATGTCAGGCACAGGACATAAAAATTGATGACGAAACTTCCGTTTTATCCATTGACGAAACTGTGTGTTCTAGAATTAATCATTGTTACGCAATACCATTTGACTAAAATTCACAATTTAAAAAATATGATAAATTGATTTAAATAAATTGATCTGGCAGGACACTTACTGCATCCATGGATTTGGCAGCAGCATATAACATAAAACTCTGCTTAAGTAACAAAATTACTTCAGTAAGGAGGAACATAGCGGTGTAACGTCCCGTGCACAAAATGTAAAGCACATGGGAAAATTGGACCAAACTTCCTACGTGAGCCATTATCATAATTTTTTGCAGTGACAAATTAATAATAGCTACGCACTCTTTTAGCTTCTCGTAGGTTTCATAATGGTACATGAGTTGGAACTTGGGCGTCTCATATCCGGTTACAGTGTCGAGGCTAAGTTGACATATTAATTGGGTCCGTAAATCCCGGACTGTGAGAGCGACCGATATGAGGAAATCTGACATTACTAAATTCTGCATACAGCTACAGAAATGTGAAAACATGTAGAATCCACCCATGAACAATTTCTCCAATGTTATCCCGTGCGATTTTGCACTACCCGCATACATATTATATAGATCGGCGGTTGCATTCCGAAAATCAGTTGTGGTCCATATACTGATGGAATGGGCGGTCCTGTACGAGTATTGTGAAAACAAAGTGGCCAAAGACCATTCCTGTATAGGCACCGGGTTAAAAATTGCATCAAGTAGTGACAGCAATATGGAACAACAGAAAATGATGGGAACCAGCCATGTTGGTGTCTGAAATTTTAAAAAATGTTTGGTGAGTGACGTATAACTTGTATGAATGGAAAGGACACTAAAACGTTTGAGGACAAGTAGTTAGATTATTTTTGCAGAAGCCGGTGAACTATGTGGAAATATTCTAGAAACACGAAATGATATGAATTGTGAATGAATGGAGTATATTCATTATTGTTTGATGCATTGATGCACTCCCCAAAAGTAGTAAATCTTAATAAAAAGAGAAGTGTTTCTATGTTTTAAGTTAAAGTAAAAACAAACTTACTATGATGCAATTCCTGTTATGACCGATACTTCTGTGTCTTGTGCGATAATTTCCTAGTCCTCGAAATATGTTTTCGAAAACATCTCTTGATGCCATCATGGTCAGGAAGGTAACCTTAATAGCAACCTGGCCAATTAAAAATGAGAAAGTTAAAATCCTTAAACGGCTTCCTTCATCCTGGAATGTAAGTAAGTTGTATTTGGCATCCATTAATGTGTTCAGTAGGGAGAGGGATCCCATCAAGAGAAAAACAACCTATGATCATCAAAATTAATGCTTTATTAAGTTTGAATTGCTGTATTGTGGTAATTGTAAGTAACTCGATATCTTACTTTGTTGAGTTTGGCACGGAGGGTTGACGACGGATGACGTTGATATTTGGAGACTCCAAGATTGAACATGAAGTTAACGACAGTATGGATATGTCTTGGATGATTATGATATTCTTCACATTGGAACACCACATCATCGACCTGGCTTACCTCAGAATTCTGTTTCCTATTTTGACTATTTGATGCACAGTGTCCATTAGCTCTAATCGAACTTCTAATCGATGGGATCCCAGTTGGGACAAAATTTTGATGAAATTCCATGGTTAATTGTATCCAACTTACACGAGTTTAACCAGAATTATGCCAAGCAAGATTGATTGTTAGAATGAACCTCCTTTGATGTCGGCTTCAAATTGACTGGATTATCAGATCTGGCTTCTCCTTATATGCTCAATCATGTAGCCGTGAGGACCCTGACAAAACTAAAACATTAATAGTTGAGGAAAGTCAGTTGGACATGACAATCACATAAAATTTTGATGAATCTAATAATAGAGATATTATGCCAATTATCCGTCTCTCCCTACCTGAGACATTTTATTTTTTTATCCAGCATTAGCTCAACAGAGTAAAATAAACACAATATGTAATACAATATTGACATATTTCCTCCTGCCATGATTTCTATTTATCCTCATCCACATTTTTTTAATTTAAAAAATCGGTAGTTTGGAGTAGCCTTACAATTCGCGAATCTAAATTATGAATATACATCCATAAAAATATTTTCCCCCTATTTCCTCGTGTTCAAAGTTATGACTATAAAATAACACATAACAGCTTGATAATTGCATCATTTACACTTAAGAAAAGCCGTCAATAATTACAAGCGTGTTAAATCATATGTAAAATATTCGAGAGACGGGCTTGGGCTAAGCCAGTGAGTTGGCTTGGTAGAATGATAAAACATGAAGGGAGTCGAGTGCTGCCGAGAATGTCATAAAATTATCTTTTTACAGTTCTTTGATATACTAAAGCTTGGACTTGAATGAATAGAAACATTCATAAATGCATAATTTGTTTGCTTGAGGAAGCATTATCACAATATAATATTATGTTGTTTCATGATAATATATTGATATGCAATTCTCTACATTGAAGAGGTCTCGCAACCGCATGATCACTGCAATAGGAAATCTATTAGAAGAGCTTATGACATGAATTGTAGCCTGAAGTAATTTTCAAAGCAATTATGCAATCCCCAGCTCCAAATTCTATTGCCATCATGATTTCCTGCTTAGAATGAAGTGGATATTTTCACATGAGGAAACAAATAATACAGTTTACAATCACCAGGATGTTTTATTGGCTATACGAAGCGATCAAAATAATCTTCTGAATTAGATTGGTAGGAAAAAACAGACAATTTTTCATATCGTGTGAAATATTTGGCCAAACTACTTGTTTATTGCTGCTACAGGAATGTTGGGGGAGCTGAGCAAATATTCACAAGACTGCTCATCAAATACATTTCAAAATGGAGAATTACAAGTGGCTCTTAAAATGAAGAAAAAATTGGACAGAGGTGGACAGGTTGTGCACCGTTGGCGTCCAGTCCAGGTTGACATTTTCTGAATTTACATGAATTTACCAGTATTTCATTAAAAGCGATATTTTACTGTAATTCATAACACATTTTAACTTTCCAGAACGAAAAGTAAATTTACTCTCTCTCGTTTTACCCCACAATAACAATTCGAAAAATAATGGTCCCGAAAATGAATGAATATGGCAATGAGCTTCTACATGCTCCTGATCCTGATGTGCGATTTTGCTTTTTCTTCATTTTCATGACAAAAGCACAATGCGTATGTTCTCTTGTTGATGCCGGTCTTGTTTAGGGAATAAAAGAGAGGTGGTTCCCGTATCAAATTATTTTTTATCTTTTACCATCCAGTTTCTACTAAAATGTATTAAGCTGTAACCATGGCATTTAAAAAAAATAATTTTAAATGCCATTGCATTTTTTAAATTTGATAAGAAAATAAAACAGGTTTCAACTACGACCACTTCCCGACCTAGAAATAACTCATTTTTGTTGTCATTATTCTTCTTCGAACTCATCCATATTTGCATTACCTGCACCTGATTTTTGTCATTTTCACTACCATACATATTTCTCCCTGGTGGAATGTCTTTGGCGAGGAGAATACTCTCGGGAATGTAAGCACAATGCTTTCAACTTGGACAGCGTCTCTAAAATATAACATGGCTCATACAAATCCTAAAGTCCTCGTACAATATTTTTGCCTTTCGCTAAATGACTCAACTTTGAGGGACCTCAACGTTAACACATGATTCATTTGAGGAGAAGGAATACAGAATGCGTGTCCCCTTCCATATTCTCCATCATTAGCATAAATTCCAAATAATGTCCAAACTGTCTATATATAGGAAACCTTGAACCCAAGTGGGAATATTATTTCCAATGTCACCAGTCCCCTCCACTGGTAATTCCAGGCCCAGCTTCATCTTACGCAGGTGGGTGCCTTTAGTGAATGGAGTACGCCGATGGTCTCCCAAATTATGCTGGAGGCTGATACAATTCTTCCAGCTTGGCAAACAATTTGGCATATCCCTTCCTCCAGTATTTTCTGTAGATCCTCAGCCTCGTAATTTGGGAGGCGTAGCCAGTCCACAACTTTTTAACCAGGGAATCTGTCAGGAAGCCTTCCGGCAACTCCAGTGTCTCCAACAGGGGCGGATAAGGCTGGTATCGTCGTAAGCGTTATTTAATGGAGTTTATTAGGAAACTTTTTCAAAATAAAATTGCATCGCAAGATAATTAATTGAGTAAGCAAACTAATTGTAGCTTATCCCAACCTGGTCAAAAAGCCACCTGTATTTATTATTAAAAACTTGGCCGTTCAGGATTGGATATGTTCGAAATATTTTTGGGATAACATGTGAGTTGTCAAGGTTCCCCAGGATATTTTCCCAAATCTGAGGATGGTATGAGGGAAACAAATAATGCATATTTTTTTAAAATTTATATTATACATTTCAACATAATTAATTTTATATAAATTATGCTTATTGATATTTAATGATTATACTTTATCTGGAAAGAGAACAAATGGCTTGGACACGTCTTCAGCTACTGATTATTTTACATTGTAAAGTTTAGATTAGATAATGATACCACAAACTCAATTTCACTTTACTTTATTATACAGGTAACCAATTTAGCTCAACTTGTCCTTAGCTCAACTTAACAAAAAGATGTCATAAGATATGAAAGGTCGACGGTTAACTGGAGTTCACTGTGAAATAGTAAAAAAAAACAATTCATTCTCTTCTTTCAACATAAATGCCTGGCCAACGTTCAAGGCTATAAAACATGGGCTAGCGTAAGCTTATTCATTTGAAAATTAAGCCATACTATGCCACGTAGTAATATACATAAGCCTAGCAATAAGTCATGCTGGTTTAGTAATCATGAATATGAAATGAAGCTTAGCCTTCCCTTTCAAATAGGTAATATTACGTAAGGAAGGAGTTGAGCAGAATATGAAATAAATTATTTCGGTCTTTGTTTACTGATTTTATGAAACTCGGGACTCGACGAGTAATACGACCAAAATGCATGTTTGCCAGAATTTATAATGGATCATCATAACACGTTTTGATTACCCTTAGCCTTATAAATAACAGCTACATTATAGCTGACTGGCTGCCTTGTGGTTTTCAGGAGGATCATCAAACTACACAAATGCATTTCCGGTCATGTTGTTTATTTACAAAACACTGATGTCAACTACTAGGTCTCATACTTGTTATTAAAAACAAACTTATCAACAATTATCAATGGTCCTCTCGCAGACAATTCCTGGAATGCATTGAACATATTGAACAATCGGAATTATATATGAATTTAATATTTGGTGTCAATCATAATATGCTGAGTTCACAGCTTACCCTGCAAGATAAGATAAGACTGGTTTGTCTGTCGTGATGATGATATTATATTATGTCGTATCATCTGCCAAGTTGTGGTTTGCCTTCAAATGTGATCAGCATTTGGACGAATAGCATGTTTTACTGTGCAAGCTTTTTTCAACGGAATAGCAAGTAACCCGTTAGTTATTAACTTGCGACTTAACAAGTTATTAAGATTGCGCTGTCCTTCTGTAATCAATCTGTAATCCGTCCGTCTTCGCGATAACTTGAGAACGAGGTCGAATTTTGAAATTTTGTTTTCAGTAATCGATAACTGGGAGAAAATGTGAGGTCAAGTTTGCATATATGGGCAATATTAGATAATGGGAAGTAGGTCAAAGGGCAAGCTCAAGATTTCGTCATATGACAAAATATGGCAAATAGAACATCATTCGAAAGCATTTTTCGCGCGGATTCCAATTATATATTGCATCGTGAACGTTTACACCGTTACGGAGAAAATCACCGTTAATAGTTTCAAAAATTTAACATCGGCGTCTTAAAGTTACAGTCGCTACTAATGTACAGTTGTATCCTTCCCTCATTCTCATTGCTATTATACAAGGCGCGTCAAAAGCATAATAAGCAGAAAAGGCATTGACACACATTTCACCGTGAATGGTCAGACAAAAGGCAAAAGGTTGGATCTATATCTAGCCTTTTGCTTTTTGTCTGATTTTTGTCTGCTTTTTGTACATGGATTCTAGGCATGTCGAGCCTTAAAATGAAAAATGACGCTTTGAAAAAAATTTGAAAAAGCCGAGTCCATTGGCATGCCCCTGTTTGCTTTATTCCCATTCTGCGTGGTCACAAGTCTAATGATCATCTTCATCTTGAATATCACGGCATTTGTGCTCAAAGAATCAGAAAAATGTATGAAGATCTCGAGAAGCAAGTCCGGATTTGCTAAGGGTTCCCTATATAAGAAAATTTCAAGGTCGATGGGGAAAATTGCGGTGAAGATTGGATCCAGTAATTTTATTAATGAGCTGACTCCGTTCAACCTAATTAATCATGCATTGAATAATTGCGTCAGTCTGATGTTGCTTCAATAAAGATGTATTTTGCTACCACTGATAAATTAAAATATGATTAACATCGATTTCTTTTTACCTCTCAAAATTTTACAAATCACAAAACAATTTTCTTTTACATAAGTATTGAGTTCACCGTCATATCCCCACCACCATTCTGTGGGAATTTAAGACTCGGAACTTCGGAACAATGCATGTAGTTAGTGCATAGTAAATGCTATACTCTTCCTAAGACCTTTAAACTTAAAGCGTAATTACCTACTTCTAAGTTTTCCTGAAAAAATGTTTAGCAATTAGAATATTATGCCCTCCCTCTTTGTCCTGCTACGCAAACAGGACCTTAACCGATTTTAAAATAACCACTTCTACTATTACCACAACTAAAGATGCCACTAGCCCAATCAAAAGAATAGCAAAAATGACAAATATATTCCCACCCAAAGTTGCAGGACGGGGCTCTTCATCCCCTTTCGAATTATGATTATCCGTCGGAACTAAAACCCAGAAAATGTCAATCCATCTCTGAACTATGCCAGACTGCTTCATCCCTTCCACCCGGCGAATAATATACTCAGGTATATTTCCTACCAACCGGATTCCAATACTGGAATGAAGGTACACTTCCTTCCCTACATTACCATCCAGCTTCTGGGCGCCCAATCTGCCGGCGATTTCATAACTTTCCCTTGCGGGAAATATTGCGGCCGTTCGATTACATTTCGAAACTCTCTCAAATAGTTCTTCTTTTTCTAACTCGCCATACGCATTGGCATGATCTACTTCCGCGGAAGTAAATTTTTCCAAGTAATTGACAAGTTGGATGGCTTTATTTATATGTACCAAGTCACTATGATTTCTCACCAGTTGTAATAATTCAAGTTGCCAATCACTGACGTAGTAAAATGACAACATATCGCTGGTCCGCAACGCGGATGAACTATCCACATAGTAGTGTCCAGTATCAACATGCCTGTAATGATGCTCAGCGTCCCAGTACATGGGCTTATCGTCATCTATTAAACCATAATCGCTGTACTCAACATGGGAGGATGCAATGGTGATGTTGAAGTCGTCATCCAGAAGCTGCTGAAATTCTTCGTATAGGATGGGCGCCCTGGGTAAGATCAAGTTGTACACGTTTGCATTCTTGTAGCCGTTGCTAAGAATAGTTCCCATGAGCATCATCACGATTGCGACCAATCGCGTGTGTGGTCCAATCTCCATCAAATTCTGGGTAAATGGGTCACCCTGCTCCAGCAGCACCTTCAAATTTGAAATTAGATGACAAACGATCGTTTCAAATGTGGATGGCCAGGTGGCCACCGTAAATGACAGGGTGACGGCAACGACGGTGATTATTATACCTATCCAAACATGGTCATCGTAGATATTGAGGAGCTCTCCATATGCCCATGTCTGCATTCCCCGACGCCCACAACTGACAAATCGTAATGCTTCGAATGGGTTCCCCACATGGAAATCCAGATGAAGTGGATTCGGGAAAATATGGAAATGAATGTAAATTGTGGGCCGAAATGGGATCGGTTGCGTATCTGAGTATACCACTTCTTCCCACTCATCATCATTTAGTAATCGTTCTTCCAAGCATCCATCTTGATCGTATCTGGCGGCGAATGTAAAATTCCTCAGCACTGCCGCCCACGTCATCCCAGCAATGAATGCATGGATATCTTTCTCCTTTCCAACGTTGGACAGGTTTGACCTTGTCCTATTGTGTAAACCTTCAAAGCTGTTGCACAGGTGATTAAGAAACTTGTTAAATGGGGTGGACATGCGTGCCCCTGAAAATTTTAGAATCTGCCAGTTGACAACAGTCGCATTTGAATCTGGATGGGTAATGCTATCCCA
>JAQIXQ010001088.1:0-17461 GCA_034700485.1 Pseudosinella alba
TACATTTAATTACAATTCATTCCTATAGCCCATGCTCTGTTTCAATACCAACCAAAATTATACACATTTTTCCACAACCTATTTACATAAAAGTCCATTAGTGCTGTTAAATTATTAGCAGTGACAGCAATATATGAATGGATCACTTGACAGGATGAAATTGATGCATCCATTTGCAAATTAAATTGATAAATTTCATAAAGTCTGCACGTAGGCTAATTCTGTATTCTATAATGGCTAATACACTACTAGTCCTATATATGCATGTCATTTTGACACTTGGAACAAGATATATTATATAGCAGCTATTGTTCCATATAGAGCTGGAACAAAATCACTACGTAAGCGATTATTGTAGAAAATACCTGAAATTTTTGTAAATATAGAATTGCAATTAGGTTGCACAAGGCGTGTTTGCCTTGTGTAATATTAATAATGAAAGATGAATTAGCAAATTACTTCAAAATAGTATGTTATTTATACAATGTCCATCTTACCCCAGATACGAGACTTCTGTCAACGATGAAAAAGCCCCACTGCAAAATCAATCGCTGTTATCATTTGGAAATAAAATTCAAAGATGCTGTTAAATAACCTAACTTGTAGATTTATAAACTTACAGCCGTCATTTTCCATTGCCAAACGCACAGGGATTCCACGATATTTGCTAGCTGGAACTTGGCTGAGCCATCCCCCATCAGAATGACCATCCTCGTCAACTTCACCTTCCTCTCATTTATCTTTTAGATTTAAAAACAGAGATGCTAAAGTATAGTCGATTATTACTTCATTATTCGGTGGCATGCATGTTTTCTTAAACTGTTGCACATTGCCCCAAGACTTTACCAAAAGCACTAACAACTTACCCTGTCATACGTGTCCTGCCCCAACTGCAGCAAGAACAACTGCACCAATTGATAAATAAGGTTGAAGGAGTCGCTCACAGTCCCGGGCCATCCCCCCGCAGACCCCCCTTCAATCAATAAGGAATTCGCTGCATGGATGAGACTCGTCACGCTCATAACAATTAGACAGAACAGGAGTGGGCTAACAATGGCATCGAACAACTGGAACACATCCCGAATGTCTTCGAATCTCCTAACAAGATCCTTCATCTGCCCATCCATCCTCACATACAAGAAGAGGCTCTTCCCACCAGAGCCAAACTCCCCCTGGTCATCCTTCTTAGCGGTTTTTATGGCTTGCTCGATCTGGATCCCATAGTCCTCAAAGATCCACACAAGATACACGGCGGTGACCACCGTGAAAGAGAAGGCGACGTAGAATGAGGCTACCAAGGGAAGGACACCAAAGGTCCCCATCAGGAAGAGGTATCCCCACTGCCCTATATCTCCAAACCAACTTCCCTCGGGGACATTAAGTGCCAGTTGGATAGCCAGAAAGACCCCGGTGGCGAGACGTAGTCCTAATGACACCCAACACAGAATGGAGAACAACCTCCGAGTCTTCTGGAGGGTGGTTGGAACGGTCGAGACTGGGTAGAACTCCAGTTGACTGAGAAAGGCCACAATGCGACGGGCTTGGATATAAAAAAAGAGGCGGATGAAGGCATTGAAGAGGACTCCAAAGAGATTAAAACCCTGAAGTAGAATTCGCTTAAGGAACTTTTCATTTTCGAATTGCTTGGAATGCTGGAAAAAATCTAGCCAGAGGATCTGGGTCACGATGTTGGATAACACTATGAGGGGCGTTGCGAGATTGAGCCAAGAGGTAAACTTGGGCGAGCCCCAGGGAACCCAGACAAGCACACCGGTTAACCAACCAAACCACGAGGGAACCTCAAGACCTTGAAGAACCATTGTTTCCCAAAAAAAAGTCTGTCGAGGGTAGGATTTCTTGTTGAGTGAAATGAATACTGGAGGAAATGTAACTTTGAAAAATGTATGGAGGAATAGCACTAAATTTGGCATCATGAAATCCATTTAACCGATGCATCCATCTTCTTCTACTGTCACATCATTCAAAATTTAAACTTCATTAGATCAACCTAAAACTGACCAATTAATCTTTTTCATTGCCATTCATCAACTGTCAACCGTTTTACATGAAAGTTCCCCGAATTGAAATATGTCGCAACATAATGGCATGCAGTGATTGATTTGAGTAATTTCAATATTTAATTCATATTAAATGAAGATATTTTGAAGTTTTACATTTTTTTAAAAATCGAACCCCTATTTATAATTCCTATTTTTATTGAATCAAAGCTCTGAGCGTTGCCTAATTAGAGTCCAAAGTTTTCAATTTATACTTTCGGCACATGTTGTTTACGGTGTTTCTTTGAAAATGTAACTCGGGATGACGAAGTAGGGCGAGCGGATCCGCTCGCATTGGAGGCCGTTTGCAGAATGGAAGGTCCTACGGGAATGTCCAACGGGGTCTGAGACATCGGATTTTCAAGCGTTTGCTGAGATGTCAGAGTTTGAAGCGTTTGCTGAGATATCAGATCTTGAAGCGTTTGCTCAGCCATTTCCTTGTCCTCCTTGGCTAGCTGGGTGATGTTGACATCCAACTGCAAAACTATACTTAGGATCACAGCCATGATCTTTTCCATGTCTAGGCTGATGATTTCCGCTTCCAGCATATTCTGCTCCAGAGCCACAACCACTGCGAATAAATTGATAACAATGACAGATGAGACCATTATGCGAACTGATGACATTGACATCCAAATTGAAAATGAGTATTGGGCGGAAACCGAGCTTACAACTGACGTAAACCTGGACTCTCCTCTGAGAAATTTTCTTCACCCGAGGGATCCTCAACGGTCGTTGTGAAATGCGGACAAAGTCATCCTTCGCCAGTATGTCATAGACTGGGATGATGTCCACCCGGGAGGGCCGGAAGCTGCCCTCAAACTCCAAAGGATTATCATGTAGCTTCATGTGCTCCCGGATGCCCTTCACACTGAACTCCAAATTTGCCACAATGACAGCCACGATCAAGTTGGCAAAAACGAATGCGCCCACGGACACTGCAAATATTAGGTATGCTGCGAGCAGGACAAAGTATTGCTGTTAGTTTGGGAGGGAAATAAGGACTTATGGTCAGTTTATGGTTAATATTTAAGATTAAGATGCTCAAAATCTCATCATATTTTTTTTTTACCGATGAGCGATCGTATCCATTCAAGACCTGGGCCCAGCCATCCTGCGTCACGCAAATGAAGAGGACCATCCAGGCATCCAAAGCATTAAGAAATCTTTGGGGTGTGAGGTCCTCAATATCAAATAGGATGACTGCCATCACGCTCAGGACCAACATGAAAATAATGAGTACAATTAAAATGTTCCCCATGTCCAGTCCACTCTTGGCCACCGTGTGGGTGACGATCACCAAACTGGTCATGTGACTAGTACATCGTAAGCTCCTGAAGGCGCGTACCACCTTCACGATTATGACTGCCGTGTCCCCATGCTCTGCCTGGGGCACCACAGCGGCCATGATTGTCAGAAAAATGATGGCAAAGTCCAAACGGTTCCAGTTGACCGTCCAGAACAGTCGAAAGTCGTAAATCCATTTTATCATGACCTCGAAAATGAACACGCTGACGATGATCATGTCCACCAGTTCAAATATCAGTTCATACTCGTTAAGTTGAGGTAAGGTGGCCAGTCCGATGAGCACAGCGTTCACCATGACCAGGAAGAGGATCCCATGACGGAAGAAAGGACTTTGGAGGATCTCATTGAGGAAGGAGTGGAACACCACCTTTTGATATTCATAATTGTCGAGGTCAACTATGTAGGCGAAATGTTCCATCTTGCTGTACTCCAGACGGGCCTTCTGGCCAATAAAGTAAGTTTCACACTCCGTCGCGACATCCACGTGATAAAATGGGTCATATGTCTTTGTCTGCTCTTGGAAGAAATATTTGGGGTCCTTTTCATCGAAATGTTGGAAGCCACGTTTGCCCCTAGCATCCATCCGCGTGGAGAGAACCGAGGGCGAGGGGTAGCTTCGATTGTTGATGATGCTGAGGGAGCTATGTACATGGCTAGAACGTTTCGGTGTCGAATCTATTTTATTTCCATTGAGCTTGTCCTTCTGGGATGTCGGAGGAACATTTAGTGTTACTGACTGGACGTTGGAGGAGGGTTCTTGTTTTGGTGGTGGTGGTGGTGGTGGTGGTAGTGGTGGTGGTGGCCTTGATTTCCGTCTCTTTCGTGGAGGCATTGTAGTTTGCTCTAGTGCTTAAGTTGGAATTTTATAAATCGACGGAATGGATTGAGGAATCGCTTGTCAATAGCTTCGAGTGGTAGTGGTTAGATGTGTCTTGGGGTAAGATAAGACATGAAATCACTTCAGTTTTAATTAAATCAATGTATCTTATTTTATGAGATTAGCAAATCTAGAATATGGCCGCTTTTGATA
Organism: Pseudosinella alba; assembly: GCA_034700485.1. Lineage (NCBI taxonomy): Eukaryota > Metazoa > Arthropoda > Collembola > Entomobryomorpha > Entomobryidae > Pseudosinella > Pseudosinella alba. The sequence continues at coordinate 4,396 of JAQIXQ010001088.1, forward strand.
CAAAAAATCGCCATGACTATGGTCCACTGCAAACTGCAAATATAAGACAAACTATGCATTGAAGAAAAAGAAATGGAATTTGTCGGAATTTCTTCAAAAAATAGATTCCGCTTCTGATCGATCATCCATTATCGCAACGAATTGTACCGTACGATCAAGTCTTCCCCAAAAATCAGAATTTGCGGCATGACTATTTTTAGAAAACTGAGGCATTCAAATTAAAATGAAGTGTTCTGTCGGGGCATCAGCAATATGTATCCTTCTCCTTGCTTGCATTTTGCCACGAATTCAAGGGATCCCACTCTCTTGGTTAAAACCTTGGACTGCTTGGGGCTCCTCTTCTCCCAATGACAGTGATGAATCCAACCAAGGTCTACAAGAAGAGCTGAATGATTTTGATCCAGAGCACGTCCCAAGCCAACTACGTCTGGTGATTTGCCCAGCCAAATCCGGGAGAGAGTTGCAGGACTACTGGCGATGTCTCTGGGGAACTTCCCTAACAGTGATGGGGATGGAACAGGAGCGAAGGGGCCTGGTCGAAGCCTATTATGAAGGTGCCAATTACAGACCCGAGCCTGGTTACTTTGTGAGGAAAAAGCAAGCAGAGATGATGAAGCAAAGGAAGGCGGCGGTCAAGCATGAGCAAGCGGAAACAATCGCGAAACGCCTTCCCGGAGGGATCCGTGGTAAGGGAAAAGTGAAGCACCCGTTGCCAAAGCTAAGGCAGGTTGAGGGTGGGGGGGATGTAGTAGGGGGCACTGGTCTTGCTGCTGGGGATTTGGAAGGGGTGGTGGATATCACCACTGTAAATGAAAGTGATGCGGAAGTGAATGTAATTAGCCACAGCGACGTGCCTTCGAAGAGAGTGAAGAGAGCGTCCACCTCTGCCGATGTTGATAACGTAAAAAACGTAAGGAACCTCAACGAGTGTTTTTCAATTAATACCTAATTACCTAACTTTCAGTTGAGCGCAAAGAACATGTCTGTTTATATAAACCCCCTTGTAGTTGAATAAGCGCGGTTTCGTGAAGTATGCAAAAATTTCAGCGTGGGATTACGACTTGAAGGATTTGATTCTAGATCCCGGAAAAGAAGATGAAATTCGTAAATGTCAGGAACAATTTATCGCGCCTGGAATGAGCCTCACCTTGTTTATTGTGTGCCTGAGGGACAAGTCCAACTTCCACATGTCTCGTTGGCCTGAGTTCCAAGCTCCGACCTACCCTGACGTGGATATACCGTATGACCCAAAGGAATTTCCCCTGATAGACTTGGATCTTAACGGTAACATGGCAGACGACTACGATGAAAGCGATCAACGTGACAACTACACGCTTCGTTTTGGTTATGATCGAATAAGTGAGAATTCAATCAAATGAAAGCGTTAATTAAAATCTTGAACAATATAGTTAACTACAATACAATTAAATTTTATATTAATGTACTATCCAGAGGGTGATGTGGATGAGATCAAGAACTTTGGCGGAGCTGACCCTTACTTACGAGAACAGGTTGGAGATTTCCGGTACAGATTCGACAATGTGGTCACAGGCCAGGCACTACCCCCTTGGACCTACATCGGGAAGAACGGTGCCCACTCTTGGCATAAGCAGGAACTGAAGAAATTCTTCCTTCCCCTTCAAGGCAACACGGACTTGAAGAAAGCAGCATTCGTGGCCGACTTTGCTCAAACCTACCCAGGTTTGGGAGAAATAGCAGCTCAAGAGAGTCACGTGGACACGCCCATGAATTATAACTGGCAGAAGGACAAAGGCTACTACTCCCACACACGGTATCTGCTCCCCCTCCTGGATAATGATGACTTGACTTACTACAAATACAAGAAACTCGTTGATGATTCGGTAACATTGAAACCGGATGCTGAGGTCATTGAGAATATTATTCAATCTCTGGAGCATTTTCTCAAAGACACGTCATTGCCAGTCACCGATTCTCGAACGTATCCGGCTGTGGAAGACATCCCATTCCTTCAAACCTACCGTGATTTCCTTGACCACTATTACGGGGTGGATTTCTCCAGCTACATTGAAGATCGAAATGCATACTTGACAGGAATTGGACAAACATCCAAGAAAATAGTTGAAAATGATATCAGGGACACTTATGAGGTGATGCGAAAGATAAATCGTCATTACGTGAGGGCAGTTCTAGCTCAACAAAAATGTATGAAGATGATGGTGGAAAAGTACGATTCCGAGCGAAGCGGGGATGACCTGGAGGACCTGCTTAATCAGGCAAAGCAAAGCTGTACCCTCCCAGTAGAAGGAGCCGGAATGAAGACTGAAGGCGAGGATAAGGAGAAGTACCTGAAGAAGCTGTACAAGATGTATTTCGAACGGAAGAAGTCGAGACAAGCATATAGCTTACCAGTGTATCCAATAAATTACCCTTTGTGCAAGCATTCGGAGCAGTCGGTAAGGACATGTTCCAATTTCCAAATCTGAGCTTTTGATTGATAAAATTGGGTTTGATTATATACTTATACATTTCATTCTAGCCCATAGACATAATAACGAGCAAGGGGAGGGAAAGTTCACTCCGTGAGTATCAGTTTGGCGGTTCGGGCTATCGGCTAAATAGGTTTTTCCTGACGATGCCCAATGATGGATCCCCATTGCGTAAGCAAGTAGTAACTTATTTGTTGCATTGAACTTAATAGTTGAAAAATATTAATTAATAGAAATGATGTTCTTCTCCTCCTGAATAGTGAGCGTCGGGATTTTTCAGGGGGAACGGCTGGACGATTCCTCTCCGAAGATGACTGGGGGTGCTGTTAAAGGTCAATATCTGTCGTTCCAGTATATGTTCCTCCGATTTGCCAAAGACTGGCTGGACGTGGGCTCCGAACATCATGTTGATGGAGTGGGGTTAGTGAAAGCAAAGAAAAGGAAATCAGTCAATTACCGAAAGATAATACTCATCCTAATTTGGAACCGTTTGAAATGTATATGAATTGTTTCTAGAGCTCCGATGGAAATTCAAATGCTCTTCACTCTGACTGGCTCCGGGGACTTCATAAAATATTGGCAAATCCTCTCCCGAGTACAAAATGAACTGTTCCAGTTTAGGGGCAAGCTGGTTATCATCCTGTCCGTTCTGGTGGACGTCCTTGTAAGAAAGTAACACCTTCAAAACTATAACATCTTTTTCTAGTACTTCGTTGCTTTCTGTTTGAACTTTATATCATCTCAATTTTTTCCAAGATTGATGACGAGGCAGTGGTTAAAACAATTAAAGAGAAGCAGACAAATCAGGATCCATACCTCTTTGAACCACTGGCTCAAGCTGCCTATCGCTTCCGGAAAGATTGGGAGGCGCATCCGAATAGCGACGTGCCACGAGGGTACTTGTCCAAGGAGCCCACCTTCCGACTCACTGATTTCATCCCGAAAGAGGAGGCACACTTCTACACCTATCGCGGGAGCTTAAGCTGGCCACCCTGCTTCGGCAACGTCATCTGGTCTGTGTACGATAAGCGGCTCATCATGTCCAAGCGCCAGTTTGACCAGTTTGCAAGAATCCCAGCGTATGGCGTTTCCGATTCCGCCCTGTTATCCGATAACTATCGTGCACTGGACGATATATTTGTTGAGGATGAGGAGTCTCCTGGCCTGAGCTTTGACGATCGGCAGGCGCTGATAAACCAACGGACAGTGGATAGGTACGTCTTGAAAGGGAAGCACAACCCGGATCTTCCAGCATTCGAGGATCATGAGGTGGGCGTTGTGGATGAGTTTGGGTATCATGACACCGGAAACATGGGTCACTCGCTTACGGTTACAATCCCTGGATGGATGATCATGACTGTAGTTACGATGCTCTTGTTTGGACTGGCTTGAATATAAACCTAATTGTACTTTTGGAAGCCAATTTGAAAACAATTATTTATCCTACCGTACTTATAATTAATTATTGGAGACATATAAGCACTATTGTTAGCAAGCAAGTCCCATAGTCATAGTCCCATGTCATTTATTTGGAATAATAAATAGCCCGTAAAAGCCACTACTCATCACATCGTCAGCAATTAAAAGTAGAATAATCGTTTGAACATGTTTTGTAAACACTTGTCAGAATATCTAAACACTTAAAACGTGTATTTTTACAATGGGCGACATAGAAAGGAAAAACTAAGCGTGTTGTGATGATGAGCCCCTCGTGATTATTCTGAAATTGCAGCACATGTCGGTCTTGGAGTGAAAGCTTCCACTTCATCAATTCCCCTTCTATTGTGGAAAGAAAGTTCCAGGACATTTTTAGAAATCCACCTTCTCAGGTCAGTGTTGTCATCACTTGATTATTAGACGCTAATAGATTGACTGACACGTGGAGCATATTTAAGTGAAATTCACGTCGTGTGAACATGAAAACAGTTATAAAATGTCAATTTAGATTGCATCAAAGCATTTTCGGAAATAGTAAATGTAGATACTCAAGCAGTCTTTAATATTTAATGAAAGACCATATAAATGCAGAGAAGAATACTTACGAGAAGTTGCTGCGTAGTAAAGTTGCCCAATTCAGAATCTAGAAAGGAAAGAATAGTTTTCTAGTTCTAGTATGCAGCATTTGTCGAAGAATTAAGGAAGTGAATAGAGAAAGTCCAAGTCCACACAGAATGGTAAAACGTATTAGATTGGAAATTTCGGAGGAACTAACTAGCTAACTTATTTGTTCAAATCTACTTAATTCTTCCAATATTAATATGTTTTCCGCAAAAATATCTACTACTGCGTCATGTAGTATAGTACATATCCTGGTGGTTTACTTATCATTGTTAATTTCATCGGGGCAACTTGGGACAATCAAAATTAAGCCAGTTGACAACACCCTTCTCATTCCCCATTCAGCAAACAGACTGGGTAAAATCAACCAAATTCTCAAGTCAATTGATCATCCAGGAGAAATCATTATTTTGACTGATATTTTCCCAGAATTTAATTCTGGCGATGTCGCATTATTTGCTGGGGTATCCATCGCCATTTCATTGTTCAAAGTTTATAATTCATCTTCCTCAACATCACTAATTCCATTGCTACATGGAAATAGTAAGCAGGTCCTGGTATTAGATTTCTCTGAAGAAAGTTTGCAAATTGATACTACAGAGATAGACAGTGAATTGGAGGGTCTGCAAAACGGGCAAATTGCAACAGGCAACGTCGGTTTCCATTCCATATTAAATCAGCTTCTCCAGCAACCCCTTCAAGAAGCCAAATGGAATCCTACAATTTTAATCCTCTTGACCCCAAAATATTTTACCCTCGAGTCGGGTCAAGTCATCCCCCTAGGCCAGTACAACATGGTGGAGCAACTTGTCCAAAACGTGAGCTTCTCCTTTAACAGCAACGTGTTCCCAATATTTGTCTGGGAAGAAGAAACTGAATTCGAGACCACCAGAGCCAAACAAAAACTGGCCCTGAGTGTCTGGGAAGTTTATAACATTAAAAGGAGACGGATCATCTCTTTGATAAGCGATAATCTCAAACTTTCTGTGCTAAATCTGGAGGCATATGCCACCCGACGGAAGGACTTTCATCTGGAGAAGTTTACAGCAACCGTAAAGGATACAGCAAATGCTGATAATGACTGGGGTGATGTAAGAATGAGGCAGGATGACGGGACCTACTACTTAAAGCAAGGTTATATCGGAGTCATCTATTCGGAACTGAAGCTGCTGCTCAACTTTAGGTAAAAATTCGATATGAATTAAGTTGAGTTATTTATTAGCTAATTATTTCCGAACACAGTTTTAAAAACGAGTGTACTTTTTCAGCGAGAGCATAGTCATTGGAGATTCCCCCATAATTCTCCCAAATGGAACAATGAGTGGGAGGACCATGGACCAGTTGAGAAATGATGAGGCTGACTTTGGTTTAAGCACGTTGTCACTGAATCCTCAGCGCGCTGGTGGGTTGGCGTTTTTGCACCCGACTCATCACAGTTTGTAAGTATAGCCAAGTCTAGTGGCCTCGGATGTCTCATTTATCATTTTAACAATTTAGGGTTTTAACTACTTTTGTAATTACAAGGGATAAACTATCTGATAACCTTTAATTAATTGCAAAATTGCAGACCTTATGTATTCTTCAAGCAACCACCACCAAACTCGATTCGTGATAATGTGACCGGACCATTCAAACCGGAATTGTGGATTGCCCTTCTTGCACTCTGGGCTATTTTAGCAATTTCACTTAAATCCAGGCTTTTCCTTATACCCCAGAGAGGAGGGATGAGTTCCCAGACAATATCTAAGAACATGGACAAAAGGGCCGATGAGAGATTCGCCAGAGAAAGTTTGCTTTGCTGTATTTCTGCATTATGCCAAAAATGTAAATGGACATATTTGGACATATACAAAACTCCATTATATCCTAACAATATCATTATATAGTCAATTTGCTGAGAATGTTTCTTATATCTAAATTAATTTCAGCTTGGTACCTCGATCCCAAATCCTTCCCCCTTAAAATGCAATTTCTCTTGGGTTCCCTAACCGCCCTGATCGTATACACGGCTTATTCCACATTTATCGTATCCTCATTGGCGGTGTCCAGCATTCCGGTGAATAGTTTTCTGGACTTGATAAAAACCGACTTTGTCTTTACAGTTCATGAGTTGAGCCAGCCATTTCATACCATGTTACAAGTGAGAAAGAACTTCTTCATTTACATACCTTTCGCAGGAAATGCTAGTTCTTGTTTTAATCCTTCTAAATTTTCAGGGCATGATCAAAATGAATAATTTAAAACAGCCAGTTTACAAAGTGTCAACGGAAGACGAGATTTCCCATTTATTCGACGAGTTCCTCCCACTCTCAATCATCTCTTCCACTGCGGAAAGTCAAATTAGGGAGGTGAGTTCATCTCATAAAGCCTTCCTCTCGTATGCCGACCTGTTCTACAAGACGGCAGACTTTCAAAATTACTCCAGCACCTTCATGTGCCACCACGTCTCCACGTTTAAGATTGACGTGGGGTTTAATCTGAGGAAAGCAGCGTTGGTGATAAAGAAGGGGGCTCAATTTAAGGAAATACTAAATTACATGTATGTAAATCTTAATGAGATTATAATTATGTTGGGACAGTTGCGAAATGTAAATGGGCTGTACCTAACCAAGCTTCTTAAATTTATTTACCAGGTTAGTACGCCTAATCAATTACGGCTTGACATATCGGAACGATGGGATCTACAGCACCAGCAACATCCTCAAGTGCCCCCCAGAGGAGCAACTGGTTCGAGTGGACTCTGCCGAGTTTTCTGACGTTTCCCTAATTGTTTTCCTTCTGCTGGCAGGGGTACTTATTGCCGGCTTTGTATTTCTATCCGAATTGACAGTTCATTATCGATGCAAGTACCTGGACAATGCTAATTATTTTATAAGACAGAAGCTTGGCGACTACTTATCGTAAGCTGGTAGTTGACAAACACATATTGTCTATTTTAAGCCACATATTATTATGCGATTTACTTGAGACAAGACGTAGGTAATTATTTTTAAATTACATAAATACTATTTGGCAAAATATGGCTGGTTGGATTCATTCACTTGAAGCCTTTTTGAACCTTTAAGTGTTGCGCATATTATGTATAAGCAATTAAAATGAACAAAGCCCATAAGCAACTCAGATCTACTTTCATTTCATTCGCATGCTCTTCAGAAGTTAATAGGCACGCACCCTTATAATTCTCCTCATCTAATATGTCTACCTACGCATCATCAATATAAACATATTTCAGGACTATATGTATTTATTTCCCTAACTTTGTTCAGCTCACAGATCGCGTATATTTTCATCAATGAGCTCATACAGATGCAGACAGGCAAGTACAAAGTAGGCAATATAATGCAATCATTTTTATCTTCATGTTCATTTTCATTTCAGGTAAGTGGAAGGTAGACACTATATCGATATGATTATGATATAAAACACACAGACTCTGCAAAATAAATGCCACTCTGTACATTGTACATGCTTTCAAGATACATCCACATCCCAGATACAATTTATAATTTCATTCATTATCATTTCATACTATTGCAATTGCAACAAAGCACGGGATGTAAATGCATGCGCGGGTGGTGGCAGACCATATTGAACTTTACTGTGATTATTATGAGAAGTGTTTGCAGCTGGTTTTTTTTTATAGAGAATTGAGGATTGGATAGAGAGTGTGCCTTGTTTGCTCCATATTTCCCGACATCAATCTCAATGCCATGCTATATCTCCCCCACACAGAACAAAAGTTACTTACAGCAGCATGCATCCCTATACCCCTTGTAAAATAGTTATAATATGATGTTTGGTCTGACTGACTGAATCCACTGAACTAAAATGATATGATCCAAAACAATTTTACCTGTGCAGCTCTCCCCACCACAGTCAGTATGGCTGCATCTCTGTAATCTCCACCTCGGTTACAGAGATCTCCTCACTCCCAATCCACAAGATCCACAACAATTCCACACAAAGAACATTTTTTTTTCGTTAAGTACTATTTAGTTTGGTTGTGGACTTTTTCGCAACTCATCGTCATCCTATCCAAATTGGTAATCAAGCTACCTACGCAATATATGTAAGTAGATATTCAACATTTAAGCAAGTTGACTAAAAAAAACTAACTATGCAGATAACTTTTTTATCTGCGTTATTAGCCCATGCTATATATTTTTGTAAAATGTAGCTCAGGGTTTAGGTTGGCTGCCTTTTGGCTCTGATTGCTATATTTCTATAATAATTAATAATATTTGCAATTTGCATTCAAGCCATAAAAAAGGCTTTAGTCTTAATAGTCATTAATCCTAATCCCAACCCAATCAGTTTGTCCTAGAGGATAGACTGGGACAGAGAATAGCAATAAAAAGCTAAAATAATCTTCCAATACAATAATCATAATCAGGTAAAACATGAAAGCTGGAATTATGACAAATAGTCTATTTTTGTCTAAATCACTTTTTTCTCATTGTAGCATGCTCTCCCAGATAATAATTATTAGTTTGTCTCTGGAATAATCAGTTGAGTAACAAAGAGCATTTCATGATTAGGCGGAATCTGTACTTGTATGAATGGTTTGAGTTGACAAAGATAAGATATTATCTTAACATGAACTTTAAGAGAAATAGGTTCCACATTTTGTGCGAGCAGAACCGCATCATAAAGTCATGTTTACAAAAGGTTATCATTTCGTAAAACTTACTCTTTATTAATTTAGCTTGTTATAATCCATTACTCATATGTACATTCGTAGTCCATAAGTCAGTTAAAGTTAAAGTTACAGAGGTTAATGTTTCGCCAATCAAAAGTGTACGCAAAAAGTTATTAGTTCTCGTGGGTTAAGGATAAGGCATAACTTGTGAAAAATATATCAATCTACTTATTTGCCATTTGCTTGAGGCGTATTTGGCATAGTAAAACCATTAGTTTTGTAAAATCTAATTAGTATACAGCACGCATTTGTCTGGATTTGTTGGAGTTTTGCATTTGGCATGAAAAACACCAACATTAAAAAGCGAACACAAATCCTTTTATTAGTATTCTGCTGCGTGTTCTGTAAGGATTTGGTAGGATTTAAGATTAAAAGTCCAAATATGTATCTCTCAAAAGCAAGAATTAACAAAACATTAAAGAAAAAGTATTTAGGTAGTTAAAACTTATGATTTAGTGTAGAATACTACGCATGACCATCAAGCGTAAAATTATCGTCATTTTTATCATCATCATCCCATCCAAATAAAAATGTTATGCTATTTAGTTTTTATGAACGCTCAGTCAGTGTGTTCAAGAATTTTTACAAATTGTCATTCTTGTGTACACTTTTATGCTTCAAATCAATATTCAAAATGATTAAAGACATAAAAATAGTCAAGGATTTACGTGCATAAATACAACATAACATCACCAGGATTAGTTAGGTGAGGTTTTAAGCTCAAAAATTTTTACTGCTCATGACATAAAATTCAAGTCATTTATCTTTTTAAAAAATATCCTTATTCCTCCTCAATTTCAGTTTAAGGTAGGCTCCTCAGGAATTAGTAAACGTACTCATACATTAAACACGAACATGCATCACATGAATCGCAAAAATTACTAAACAGTAGATACGTATTGAAAAGGATAAGCAAAGTTCAATGCGACGATGATGCTCAAGAGTTCAATTTGAGCTGATCTGCCGAGGACAACTCAAATAGCGGAAGAGATAAAAAAAAATGAATACGGACCGTGGGATAATATATCTTTCCTTCGGCTCATTTGCCATTTGTGACGAGTCATTTGTGCGAGTGGCGAGTTATAGTTTGCAAAGGCTGTTGCATTTTCATGTTTAAAGTAGAGTGCTGTTTGGTGGTACAAAATTGACAAAATACTCTTTTCCGTGGACTTGTAAAGACTTTTTTTCCCGTGGACATGAAACAAATGTCATGGGCCTACGCTAAGGCCATCGACAGAGAAAAAGATTAAATTTTTATATGAAAGTTATTTCATTTCTTGGAAATTAACTGATTCCCATTTTTATTCTTAAAATTTCAGTTGGAGATATAACTTCATTGTGTGGGAAAAGGAGCCGACTGCCGTGCGGAGAGTCTGAAACCAATGTCCTGTGTTCCAATTTTTTTTAAAGGAAGTTCCATCATAATTAATATTTTATTGTGAACTTGAACTGCATGACAAATTGCAATGTCATGAGTAACCTAATGTGATTTTAAGTCAGGAAAGACAAGTATTAAAAATTATCCCTCTGATATAAAATGCTGATGGGATGATCTCCTCATATCTGTAGCTACTCAAGGAATTCTCAAGATAATATAATACTCACCCAAGTCAACTGACAACCCAATCAATTTAGTAAATAGCGAAATATCAATGTGAGAAATAAGCGTAAATTCTTTGTGTAACATTCCAACAAGTTAAAAAAATTAAGATTGGGATTATAAGCAGCAATGGCATCTGAAGTTTTTAAATGCTCCATTTGTTTGGAATTCAACTCAGGTACGAACAAAATATGCTAATTGCCTAATGAAATATATTTAACGTAATCATAGACATAATTATAATTTTGAATTTGTTCCTTTGAAAATTAGAATCCGAAGAAAAGGATTGGTTTGTGAGCACACCCGGAGGTCACGTCTTCCACTATTCATGTATCAAGCGGATAATTGACAGGGGTCACAAAAGGTAACAAAGGAAAATGCATTATAGTGAAGTTAAATTAATAACGCATTTCATTTCGTATTTCCAAAACGTAACAATCTTAAGATTATTGTAATGTGATTGTTTCAATTAATATTCCAGTTGCCCCATGTGCCGTGAAGCCCTCAGTTTGAGTACCTTAACGCGCCTGTATGGATTCGATCCGGCTGCTGGGTCCACACGTTCTCGGAAGAGTAGTCGGGATAGTTCATCCAATTATTATGATGTGACAAGCAACATTTCATTAAGAAAGCCGTAAGTAAAAACTATTTTGCCTAATAGGTAAATGTGGGTGTCAGTTTTTAAATACGTACAAAACTGATTCAATAATGGCTAAATATTCCATTTATATTTTGAATAGGGACTACACTTTTAAGTTGGTTTTACTTGGAGCCTCGGGAGTAGGGAAATCGTGTCTTTTGAAGAGATTTTCTGTAAGTTTTGACTAGGGAAAAAGAAAAATATGATATGATTTGCTCATAATTCATGTATTTAAGTAATGTTCAAAACTTCGGATGATGAATTATTTCAGACGGGAGTATTTCACTGTGATATGACAGCAACCACTGGCTGTGATATGGTAAAGATGCAAATATAATTAAAATACGTTATGTTCTATATCATATCATGTTCAATATCAACATGTTAAACATTTACCTTCTTTTCTACAGTGTTTTAAAACGATTGAGATGGGAGAGCGAATTATTAAATTGAATATTGTAAGTCTAGCATATTATAAAGCAAGTTATATTATAGTACGAGGCAGGCAACTAGTCTTTTCGGATAAGTAAAAGTAATAACTTTTGTTTTGTTTAAAGTGGGACACCGTCGGCCAGGAAAAATTTCGGTCTATCGCCCACAACTTTGTTCGAAACGCCAACGGGATCCTATTAGTCTACGATGTAACCCAGCTGGATACATTTAACGCGATTCCTGACTGGCTCCAGTTTGCGGACCAGGCGGGTCTTCCCGGAGCTGTGAAGGTCCTCGTGGGAAATAAAGTGGATGAACCGGAAGATACCCGCGTGGTGACCACGGAGCAAGGACGAGTAAGGAGACATACCCATCAACATTAATAAGTTCACATTTAAATGATTTATGTTCCAGTTTAATAAATCCTATTTTCCATTTGGATCACAGACACTTGCAACCATGCTCGGGATTTCCTTTTTCGAAACCTCCGCAAAGGAGTGCAACAACGTGGAAGCCGCATTCCGCTGCCTCGTAGGTGAAATCATGGAGGACTTGATAATGAACTCGAGTGACTTTCATTCAGACCGGGGGGCGACCCCAACGATCTCATCTTGTCGTCTGCATCTTCCCTCTCGAGGCTCCAGCTATGATGACTTCTTCTATGATAACCGACCAAGTGATAATGACTCGTGTAATTGCTAAGCTTGTTTAAAATTCCATGAAAAACTATTTTGAACTCAAGTTAAAAATTATTATTGTACGCAGTTATTGATACAAAAAATTGTAAGACTCGGATTGTAACGTTTTATTGTTATTCGTAATCACAATTCACGATATTGATCGTTTTATGAATTTTGTAATCCTCATTGCTAATGAAGAAAGCATTCCTTACTTGTTTAGTCATATTCTCGTATGCAAACTATTACAAACATAAAGTTACGTAGTTTATCGTTTATCTCTATTTCATACATATATAAATAATTTAACGTGCATGTAAATTTTAAATGCACATAGGTTTAATACTTACTTGCTAAAACTTTCTTACAATTCATCGCACTCGCTCCTAAATGAAATACGTAATTATGATATTAGCACAGTGGAATGGATCTCTAGAAGTGTGGAAAAGGGTTATGAAAAGTGAAGCCATATGCGGCTGGTAATAGTAATTC
>JAQIXQ010001089.1:0-17460 GCA_034700485.1 Pseudosinella alba
CAATGATCGGGATAAGTTTCTGATTATTTATGTGTAATATATGGATCATATCATAAAAAATCCACAAGTGAAACAATCACTTTTACTTTTTTCCTCTTTAAAGTACTTCAAGTCATTGATCCAGATTATCTACTCTGATTATATTGATATGAATTCAGCAGATGTTGACAAGTGTCTGCACTTTTCCTACGCCGATCCGATAATATGATATGACCGTGGTCGTGTTGAAATTATAAAAAAAATATATGAAGGATCCAAATAAGTTTTTGTTTTGCAACAGTGTATCCACTTAACAGTCCGGATATTGACTGAGGCCAAACACCGTCCCGATATTTCACTAATATGTATTATTTCGCTGGAGACAACAAACCCGAGAGGGAGAGAGCCTTCCCATTTATCCCTGTATCTCTTTTATCATCATATCGTAATCGCGGGTATGAATGTACTTATATCCGTCCGGTGGACAGGTTCACGGCAGGGAAAATATGGATTTGGTTAGAGAGTTGTTGGATGGAAAGCTCAGGGATCTGGCTCTCACTTGAGTAAATAATCGACCGTATTATATATGATTATTACGTGGGTGAGTATATAAAAAAGAGAGAGTACTCTGACGGGGACGATGGTGGTGATGACGATGATGATTAGATTGATGGGTGATGCGCTTTTTGCTGCTTTTTTTCCTCCTCTCCTCTTCCCTATTCTTGCCTGGTCTGGCCTGGGCTCAACTACGTCCGGGCCTGGAGTTTTTTTTCTGAGTTTTTAGTTTGAGTTGGATCAGGTCTTATTTTTGTAGGATAATTCTACTTACTTTCAGCTCTGGGATGATGACTGTGATGTGATGAGGATGATGATTGGGACTGTGGTGACCCTTAGATTTGAAGGGTGAGCTTGAGCCAGTGGATTTAATGGAGTGGAGTAGAATAATAGAAAAGTGAAAGGAGTGAGGACGAGTCTCCCCCTTTTTGTGATAGCGTGCTCAACCCAACAATATCCCGAAATGAATGGGCACAGTCAACGAAACCTTTTTTTTAGTTCGTGCTGCTGCTGTTCTTCTAAAGAGATGATAATGATGATGATTGTCGTGTTATGTTTCTACTTGATAATAATGTTGATGATGAAGATCATAGTTGTTCATACAAGAGGATGAGGATGATAAAGGATGATAATGATGATCCTTTCTCCGACTCAAGCCCCTCACTATATTTATTTATAATCCCTCTTTTATTTCGGGTAATGAGTTAAGGGTGATATTGTTTTAATACTGGTTAAAAATCTACACAGCTGCTGACAATGGAAGTCTCAACAATACGGAGAAGTTTTTATTTCACTGTTGTAGCAACACATTCAACTCTTGATTTGCAGAAGAGAATGAATATCGTTTCGAACCTTGAGAAAGGACAGATTTTTTTTATACCAAATTAAGTGAAAGTTAATACTTGATGGAAAATTAACTCAATGTCGATTTGATCAAAGACCCGAAATTCCAACTCCGCCGTATCGATGTATTAATTTGATGAGTTTTTGAAAAGTAAAAGTTGCACAGAATTATGCATGGAATGTGTTGTTCCTTCCTCTACTCTGTAAATCCTGCTTACATGTAAAGGCTGAATCACAAATAGCAGTATTATTTATACTTTCTGTTGTTGGTGCTTTTTTTAAATTCTGGGCTCCTGCTGCCGTAGCTGTTATGTCAGTAGTGAGTGGTTGGCTGGTTGATCTCGTGTGCTTTACTGGTTCTGGCTTTCTCCTCAACTGAACTCTGGCCAAGAGTTGTTCCAACAAGGGAAACAAACAGAGAAAGGACACAACGAGAGAGAAAACAGAGATAGCTGGATAGATAGAGAGAGAGAGAATGTGTGTCTGTGTATATGTGAAACAGAGAGAGAGAGAGTTTCGAAGGAAAGAGTGAAAGAGATCAAAGTTGCGAGCGCTTCTTTCTCCAAAATTCGTTTGGTAAAAGTGGCCGGTCTTACACTATGCTTATATGTGTGCGGGTTTTTTTCCCTTCCTTCCATCCAAAATAACACCAGAAGAAATTATGCTGGAGAGATAGGATATGCTGAGAAAAAGAAAGTGTGGGGAAGTCAAGTAGGGAAAAAAATGCTGATAATACGCTTTATACTTTGTAGCAGCTCCTCCTGCTCATCAGTTAGCCTAATGGGGAACTCCATAACAAGAGTATGTATGGATGGACGTAAGCAAATGCTAAAATAAGGAAAATTCACAAGCAGGAGCGTTTTTATTTGTACCGCGTGCTCAGTCCATTGATATCTAAATCATAAAGGAATTAATCGGTATGAATGCAAAAGTATGATACAGTAAAACTATAATAATTGTAATTGTATAAATGGCAGTTTTTTTCCCTTGATTTTGTACAATCAGAAGACACATATTTTACAAATGAATGTGAAATCTATGAGAGTAAGATAAGTATGTTTTGCTCAAATTGGACGTTGATATTTTAATTTTGGGCAGAATATGGCTTAACTGCTAGAACAGATTCCATTTCACGAAAAACAGTTACGAAATATTATGTAAACAAAATCAAAATTAGTCATTCGTACTTTCATAACACATTGAACAGTGAAATTTTTACAATAAGATTTGCGTATGACTGAAAGAAATAATTCATTTAATATGATATGATATGATTCTTGCTGGAATTGTATCATTTTACCATATACATTTTTTTTGGAGCACAAGGGTTACCATAAATACTTCCCTTCAGCTTTATGTTTAGTACAATGAAAGTGCAAGAATGCGTGTGGGAGCATCATGGCTATAGACTTCCCATCTCCCCTTCCTTCCTTTGCTCTGGCATTTGGAAGCATTGCTTTCTCCCAGTCCGTTTCTCATTCTGTTGTTGTGCTGGTGCTTGTGTGCTACTTGCGCAAGCGGTAAGGAATGAGTAGTGGGATAGACCCTCCTCCCATATAACTCCGCCATTTCCACATTGACAAAAGCCCGAATAGGCCGAACAGCTAGGAATCCTCCTTCCTTCATCATTTTTATGGGCCTTGCCACCACCACATACACAATGTACATGGAGAATATGTGGTGGTGAGAGTCATACGATGGAGGTGGTGGAGGATGGATGGATGGATATGTATGGGAACTGAAGAAGAAATATGTGCACGGAGATTGTGGATAGGACAGGTATTGATACTCACTCTCTTCTGCGTTATATAACATTATTAACATACCTTAGTTGAACTCTCTTGTACATTGTTGTAGCAGGGCAGGGGTTCCAGAGAAAGTTTTACTTAACTATTTTGCAAGAGTTATATAATATAAGTAAAGTTGCGAAAGTAACGAAATAATTGTTTGCATTGGACAGGAAGAATATTATCTAATATCTAATATAATGGAAGTTGAAAGTTCGGATCTTTTAACTAGCTTGATTTTCTGGAAGTCATGTAATATTCTTCTATTAATTTCTATTTGTTGTGAGCAAGTTTATAAACTAATATGTGAGGTAGAGCACCATCAAGTAGCATGATTTCAGGTTAAATATATTTTTGAAAACAAGTCTTCAAACCAAATCTTAAAAATTATCAAGAGAAGTTACCAAAGTATTAGTACAAGATATATGGAGATAGTCCTGGATATTTAGCGCAGCTTATCTATTAAAATCGATTGGTATCAGAACTGAACGAAACTACACCATCTTATCCAGACAGCTTATCTAATATAAACTAGGATAAATTTAAGGTCGTCATCCTCAGTCATCATCGTCATCACTGTTTAAAAGAAAAAAAGTTGGCATTTTTTTTGGGTAAGATTGGCATTGCGTTGCGCTGTTCATAAAAGCAGTGCTAGTGCTAGAGAAAGCATTGTTCCGGCCTGGTTTCTTCTGGTATAACATCCTTTGCAGTAGAACATGTAGACAATGAAGAAACTGGCAAAAGATAATATTTTGGGTCGGAAGGAGAGGAAGAATTCAATCTAACGGTATTGTACCATTCCAGTAATTTGTAAATTTCTCCTAGCGTCGTCGAAAATATGAAGAAAAAAAACAAATTTCAACCCAGTACAGATTTTATATGCAAAAAGATTAGGAGTCATTACAAATTGTAAAATAAAATACATAGGTAGTTTTGCACATTTTTTTATTTCTATTTTTTCCTTCCTATACCTACCTAACATGTGTCATGCTTTATTACCTGTCGAGTTAGAATCTAATTGAGAGGAAATATCTATAAAAAAAACGAAGACCGAAACTGTGATTCAAGTACATCCACACACATACTCCGGGGAGTTTTGCAATCGATTAAAACTGACATGTAATGGACAGGTGGATGTCTCCAGAAAATGAATCCTTTTAGCCCCAAGTCCCCTTCCCCAAACCGACACATGAATACAATCACAATCATCCAGAGCCACACATATTGCTCACTTATTACAACAAAGGACAACTCCTCCAGACAATGGGCCGGAGTGACGATTGAAAAAATAAAAGCTGCGTGCCCCTCCAAACAAAAATCAGATGCGGTGGTGATATATGACGGCTGCAAACTAACCAGGGAAAAATGAGCTCCCTGCAGGGCAAAATACGCAGAACATGGCTTATTGTTAGGTGGGCTACCTGTCTTCGGCCGCTTTTCTAGCATATGTTTCACCTGATTTTTTTAAGAGCCGGCAGAGAGAAAAAAGGCACGCATGTTCACAACTTGTTATATTGTGACCACCGAGACACAGGAAATAGAGAAAAAATGTTCCTTTTCCCTTCCCACCTCTTGAAAAAACATATTGAATGAATGGATGAATGAATGACTAGTCAGTCTCCTCCAGAGAAGCTATTGTTTCCCTTCCATTATGATTACCAATAAGTATATGGCAATAGAAAAATCATATCATGTATGCTTCATAATGTGTCATTAAGGCTGGTTAGGCATTCATATAAAAATCAATCAACCCCCAGTCATCCTCATCACTCACTATTTGGAGTAAGTGTTACCACAGCTTGGAGTTTTCACTGGGACTGGAACTGGAACGGCAGGTGAAAGGGAGGACAAATAATCACCGTCAATTTCATTCATAGATAGAATAACGCAACGTCATCATATCACTTGGATAAAAATATGTTTAAAAAATAATTCTCGTCTGGGTTGGCTCTGGATATTATTTCAATGCATGTTTTTATTATTGTTGTTATTATTATTATTTATATTTTCCAAACATGACTAATCTAAAAAGCCACATGTGTTACACCGTGATTTATCAGATTTTCCTTTGGCCAGCCCCTTTCTCCGGGAGTAATTCGTCAAATGTGGAGGGTAATTGGATCGACACATGAGTTCCTTTTTAAAATAAAAGAATGAATATACCTGTCCATGCCTACACTATATCTAGCTATATAGGTTGTGGCATATGGAATAAAAATATGGAATGGATTTTGAAACTGAAAGTATATCATCGTTCCAGAGATAAAATATGATTATCATGATCGTACTGGTGGTGGTGGTATATGATGATACTCATGTTTTACTGTTGTTATCGTCATGTTCTGGAGTAAAAGTATGAATCAGCAATAATCAAAATATAGCTTTCTGCCTTTCATGTTTTTTATATGCCGGGGAAAGGGGAAATGTTTGAAGATAATGTTTTAAAAACATCTGTTACTGCTGGTGTTTCCCTGTCGGAGATGGAAGGCCCTAGGTTGAAGTTGTTACTTCCAGAAGGCCATATAACTGTAATGTAATAGAGAGTTTGAGACATGACAGATTCTAGAAATATATTTCCGGGTACTACAATTCACATGGCAAGGAAAACTACCCATGAGGTGTCTGGTTTACCACGGCAATATTGATTTAAAAGTAAAGTCGAGATACGTATTTTATCCCGGCGGAAGTTTCATTTTTTAAGCTTTTTTTTGTTAAATCAGTAAGAGTTCTGGAGTAAAATTAATTATTTCTGAATTCTCAGCTACATACTAACCTATTAATTGTCATCAAGTTTAATTTATTTTTGCGATTCTATACTTTAAAAAATGTATGCTGACCCATTTCAAGGATTGTGACAAGCACAATTTGTACAATCTAGCGTTTTGGATTGTGTTCTAAAGCTCTCTAATAGTCACGAATACGATTTTTACCCTTCCTTGTGCTCGTTCTCCTTCCTCATTTTATGTGTTTTTCATGGGATGATGGGACGAGATTCCCCTTTGTGCGGTTATGTTCCTTTTTTATCATCAAGATTAAAACCTAAGAATTGTATAACGTGTTATTGGTACGGTACTTTCGGAGGGAGTGATATGATGGAAATGGTAAACCAATGCTTTGTACAATTGTAGTTACAAAGATAACACATTTTATTAGTTTTTGTTACATGGAAAATAATGGAAAGGATGTAATTGAATTATCAGCAGCAGTGAAGTCAGTCGATAATTCCTCTCTGCGTTTGACAAAAATAAAATAAAAGGCTCGTCCCATCTAATCTCATCTAATCTGAAACACTTACTGATTAACATCTCCATATAAAAATAAAACGAATGCATTCTAGTAATTTGTTAATCGTATATTACGGCATAATTTGCGTTGCATGCAGTATTGCTTTTTGCATACCCAGCTTCATTTTTGCAAAGAAATATCTTTGAATTTTTCTGTCCGTTTCATACATCATTCAATCATCATTATCAAACAGGCATGCACAATTATTGTGTTTATTGTGTTTATTCAATTAGATCAGATCACTCAGATCCGATTGAGGATGGTTAGTTTAGGATTGTCTACTTTTGAATAGGAAATCCGTAACGATACACTTCCTGTTAAAATGTACTCGACATTCGTCATGAAAAACCGGTACGAACAAATACAAAATACTTTTTGTTCATCTCACAAAACAAGGAATTTTAAAGAAGAAATGACAAATACGAACATGACATTAGACATGACGTATATTGTAAAGGTATCTTTCCTGTCATTTCTAAAATCAATGGATGATCATCGGTTAAACTTTTAACCTCAGTCAGAACCCAATCCCTCAAATATATGAGTAGACTTATCCTTTCCTGCCCTAATCTTATTACCCTATTAGCTCGTGCGTAAAAGGGCAACCGAAAAGCTTTATTTAACCTGTATCAATATTCAGGTAAAAAAAAGTTGTTTCGTGCAATAAAATAATATCGGTCTGGCTTGTGAACAAGAAGGAAAGGGAAAAAATTACACCAGTAATGATTCCTAATTGTTATTGCTTTTGTACACTGGAAGTTCTCACAGTCACAATGGATTTTAGTAAGTGAATCCACTTCCCTCAACAATTTTTTTCCGTGGATGGTAGGACGAACGAGGATAAAACTTGATTGAAATGCTTCCTGCCCCTGACATGCATGACTTTCATATTAAGCTTGTAATATTTTTGTGGACAGTTAGAATTTTTTCCCTAGCAAGTCATATATCTACCTACTAGCTACATATTGTGTACTCGGAATGTTTGCTCTTTCAATAATGGTCCCAATCCCGGAAATGAAATCAGAATGCTTTTGTAATGATACGCTGATAAAGGCTTTGTTTGTTTTACGGTTGGCTGTGGAGTCCTCCGCAAGCTCTTTATGAACGGATTGTATAATATATTTTACGGTTGAGCAAGTGATAGCCGTGTAGGATTTTTATTGTTACAATTTTTGCGGGATTGGAAGCATGAAATAGATAATGCATTTATTTTGTTTCTCTAGCATATGTCATCTCCAAGAGTAAATTTTATTCATTGATGTATATGTGGCGGGGACAATCGACAATGGGATGCAAACCCGAACAATAGCATGCTCATCATCATCATCATCATCATCATCAAAGTTGCCCCTTTTTGTCGAATTATTCCAGTCCATGAAATTCGAAGGATTGTTGGGGAAAATGAGCAGCGAGATATAAGTTGCGGAGGAAAGGGCTGGCCGATTCTAGACAGATGTTTTTACGCAATTTTAAACAATATCTGTATAATACTAACACATCTACGTATTGCATGTTTGTAACAAAACCAGTATGTTTGTCATTTCTAGTTTCAAACCAAGTTAAGAATTCCAAGTTTCCTCACTACTTTGCTTTTACTTTTGGAATTGCAGCAGCTCCAATTTTAATTTCATTATTACAAGAAAAATCACTTTAATCGATTGGGTGGACCGACAACAATAACAAGGCACTCTACAGGAAAACGTGTCACTTGACATACATGACCTATAACGTTTCCATATAAAAAGACGAAACACGAAAGGGTCCAAGCGCACAATTGCCAAAAAAAAATATATATCTGTATTTATAATCGTGATGTGATTGAAATATTGCGTTATCATATGAATGACAATGGCTAACCGTGTGATAAAAAAAATCCCAACTTAGCAGCCCCTAAAATTATATTATACAGCACATGAACAGGAAGAGACACATTGAATGTCATTAATTGCCTCCCGGAACATTTTAACAAAGATGTACCCGTCAGTTTCCCATTTAGCAGCGTAGTGCAGAGGCAGTGGGTGCACGTGCCCACCCTCAGTTCAGTGATTGCGGTGGATGGTGCCGCTGGTTTTGTTCTCATGGCCAATTGTCCTGATTTACATTCATCCAACCCATCCATCCACATCCCGTGAAAAGATAAATGGATGGGAAGAGCGAGCAAGCGGCAACTAGATTATTTCCACTCCCGCCCCACCCAACGCACGCAGTTAATGAGTGAAGTGTCCGCCAGTCAATTTAAATCATATTATCCTGTTGGAATAACATGTCAAATCTTATAGCATTACTCATGTAAAGCTTTAATATTTCCGCTTGGATTGGAATAAAAATATATTTAAATTCAAGAGCAAAACATTATAATAAAAAGTTGATCTAATATATAATAATGTTAAGACTGATCCCGGCTCAAAACATAATTCAATGTTGGATTATTGGATGTAGCTGATCCAATCCAAGTGAGGAAAAAAACTTTCTCCTTTCCTTCAGTGGCATGGCATAAACCATAACATAACCCAGCCAACTTTCTTCAGCTTATTGACTCCTCTGCGGGAGGACATGTTGGAGGGAAAAGTCAATTTGGGAAGCAATTTAGACTAAAGGTCCATTTCTGGTTTTAGTACCCCGAAAAAAAAAGGTAGAAAGAAAATATTGCTAACTATATTTTTTTCTTTCCTCTTCCCTGTTTCTTCCACTTGGTTTTCTTCTATTTTTTCTATCACTTGGAGAGAGAGAGAGAGAGAGAGAAACGTAATAACGTGTTTTTTACTAGACCGACAGGACCTCGTGAGTCTCAACAACAACAGCAAAATAACATACCATTATACTCTTTATTGCCTATTTTTTTCCCTCGATCGTTTTTCCTCCCTTTCTATCCCACTATATTTCCACTTTTTTTTATCTCTTTTCCAGAGCTACTTGGCTTTGGCTTTGACTTGCCCTTTTCCTTATGTGCACTTATGTGAGGTTGTGAGGGAGAAAGGGAAAAAAATCTTGAAGAAAGGAATGGCTACATAATATAATCGATTGTCTACACACGTTTCAAATGACCCATACAAATGTAAGTGTATTGCTGCAGCTGTCTAACATAAATACACATGATCCTAATAACAAACAAAATTGATTGTTGGGGATATACTTTTTTTTTGTATGGGAAATATCTCAAACCTTGTTATGTCAACGGAGGGGATGAACAATAAAAAAAGCATTATTTTGGCTGGTCATTATTAGGGATGCCCAAATACAACTTTCACAACAAAGTCGCAACTTGGTTTTTAAGTATGGTTAACCGACTTTAAACAGCTTAGGACTACTTTTTGGACAAAATTATGCAAAAATTTGATCACTAATTTCGCAAAATTTGCAACTTTCGCAACTTTTAGAACGAACCGCAACTTTCTGGAAAAAATCGCAACTAATGCTACCAAAATGGAATATTTTCCTATTTTGCTCAATATTCTCATAAAAAGTTACGAAATTGGATATTTTCACTGTGCCAATGCAAAAAATCGGTTTAGAATTATTAAATCCTTGCTTAATGGCTTGATTTCTTGAAGAAACCCCCTTTTTTAAATGGGTGTTTTTGCTTGAATTATGGCAAAGTTTACTAAACCTTGAATTTAGACTAGCAAAAATTCGTAAAAATACATAGTATTTAAATTTTTATAGCTAAAATTGAATGCTTTTCGAAAAACGCAACAAACGCAACTATTTTACAATTTTGGCGCAACTTTTTGGCCACTTTTTTCGCAACAAATGGGCATCCCTAGTCATTATATTATATTTCCTTAGGAGGAAACAAAAATTAATCTCAACTTCCCCCAGAAAAAATATATCATATCCAAATAACATCACATATCAAAATTATCTAAATTGTACATCGTCTTAATGCAACGTCGATATCAAAATGAAGCAATTCTTTCCTTCCCAAGAATTTTATAAGATACCTCTGAAATATGCGTCTGCTTCCCATAAGAGCCTATCCAAGCCGACCTAAACACTTTCGGACTGATTAGCTAGTGTCAATCCAATCCGATCCTACCCAAATGCCAACTACCTTTATTTACGGAAAGGTTGGTTGGTAAGAAGTCAGGGAATTAAGGCATGCATGTTTTTTTTTGCTTGAAAGGAAGCTTCAATTTCCCTTCCCTTCACCTTCCATCTCTCTCCTCCTCCCAAAGTCATAGTCTATCCATCCGTCAAGGAGAACGGAAAACAAGCCAATTTTCACCAAGCCAAAAGCCAAGCCAAGCCTGAAGACAACCTTTTTCTTTATAGATATTTGGTTTGGACAAAGGAAGGGAAAAAAACTATAAAAACGATTCCAGTTTTTTTATATATATATTTTCTTGGAACATGGGCCTATTCTATTCCATTCTCATGCATTCCATTCCATTCCACTTGTCTAACAAATATACACCGAGTGGAAATGATTACTGTTTAGATAGCGGAGAGAAGCTAATACGTAAAAGTAGATATGGTCATATCAGTTCCTCCGTCTTGACTCTGACTCTGACTCTGACCGTATCAAACATTTCAGCTATTTCCAGCCATTATTGCCAAGCAATAGGGCATTCCATTCCAGCTCTATTGTAATAGCTCTTCCTTCCTTCCCTCTCATTCAGTCAACGGTGACTGTAGCCAATGCAAGGCATATCGCTCAACTACACTTAACTGACGGAATCCACATTCTATATATTCCAGGAAAGGAAGAAAAAAACTCGGGGATAGATTTCACGGTGACTAAAGGCATAAATAGATAGGGAGCCGTGATAAGAGAGAGAGAAAATATATAGTCAGTGAGTGAGTGAATGGTTGGCGATGGTTATTTCTTTCCTTTCGTCCTTCTTCTCCTTATCCTCCGACTTGTTCCCTTCCCTCTCATTCCCTTTTATTTCGGGAGAATGCAGGAACTCATCTGGGACTCCAGGGCCAGGGTACGGACAACCGACATGCACAAACACATCAGAAGAATGATATTCATATATGGGCATATTTACTTTTTTTTCCCCTGCTTGGGTGTTTTTTTCCTATCAAAAAAATGAAGGAGAAAGGCATATTATAGGTATTGTATATTGTGCATATAGTTCCTAGCCTTTCACTCTCCTCCCATTCCTCCATTCTGATAAATGGGGAAAGGGAAAAATGTAGATTTGTAAATACTCTCTCCGAAGACCCATTTCCTGCCTTCATCATCCAATATTACGGATGGGGATGATGAGATCATCGGAGCTGCAGTTACTTCGTCTTTTCATGACTTCCACTTGATAGGCAGTTGATATGTAAAAGTTACCTGATGTAAGAACCTACATATGTGGAAATGCTCTTGATTTTGGAAATAAGATAAGATTATCTCAAATGGATTAAATTGTTACATTTTTATTCCATGAGACTGACTTACCGAGTACAAGCACCTTATTTATCAAAATGGAAAGAAATCGAATATTTCTGTACATCCATATTTGGATTCCCCATACAAACAATTCAACTTATAATTCCAAATAAAAACTGAGAAATTAAAGCCAGAATAGATGCTCCCCTTCCCCCAGCACTGTCAGCTCAAATGGGGATTTATTTTTCTGGGATTAGATTAGATAACCGATTTTCATTGCTTCACATGAAATTGTACATTATTGTATTGTACCCATCACATCACTTATATAAATTTCCCGTCTGGTGGTAACAACTACCAATACGAACAAAACTATATTGTGTGTGTGTGCTTATGTGATTATGTAATATGATTATTATTATTAGAAACTACACTATTTCCTCATGTCACGGGTATGATATGAAGGAAGCCTCATATTATTATCCTCCTCCTTTTATTGTAATGTGGCCATATAGTAAATATATTTTTGTAGGAATTTATTTTCAGAAGTAAGTTGCTGCGTAACATTTTTAGTTGGCAATCTTGAAGAGGATATTATCGAGAATACAATCTTCATTTTTGTTCATTCTTTCTCTCCTCCTCTCCCTTTCCCCGTTGATTTCTTTAAGGAGGCAATGCAATGCTGTTATTATTTGCTTTATTGTTACATTCCGCCATTCCCACTCTGACTACAGCTCTTTCCCTTTTTCCTCTCACACTGGCTGGGATGCTTTTTCTTATTTTCATCTCACTTGACTGAACTACTCGATTTTATGAAGAAATTGTGCAATATGTGGGAAATAACGGAACTCTAATGTGGAATATAATGTGTTTTGTTATAGCATTGAAAAAGGGAAATTGCTTTGTTATATTGCATTGAATTGCATCCTCCAGCCCTTTTGCCTTTTTTTGGGACCATTCCATGTTTCGGGAGATGAGAAGGTTCATGTTTCATTGTTACTTCTGGTTATTGCAGAGTGAAGAACCGTCCAAAAAAAAAACAGCCCATGATGATGATGATTAGGAGAGGATAGGATGAGATTGCGTTATACTTTCCCGGTCCCTTTTCAAAATTGGAGAAATGAAAACAAAGAATTGTTGGAGGAGTTTGGGAGAATGTGTATTATTTTCGGTGCAATAATAGCAAGAAGGGAATTTCATATATGGCTTCTTAACAATCTTTCCCTCTGCTTTCTCCCGTTAGCTTTGTTTCTCCGGGTTCACATGATGTTTATTTTTATGTCCACTTTCTATTCCACTACATACTTCTCACTATAACTCACTTTCTACACACGGATAAGGGAACATTTTGCTTATTCATTACTAATACTAATTTTTTTCTTGGCGGCCCTTTTTTAAATTCAGGATTACGAGGTCAGAAGCCGGCACCTAACTTGCGCTTTAGTATTGGATTTTATAAGTTAGCTTTAATAAAAAAAGCAACCAATGGACCAAATAGTGAAAAATAATTACATGACTTCAAACAGACAATTAAATTAATAGTTAGCAGCTTATTTTGTAATTAACATGCCAACATTTATAATTACCGTCATAAGTAGGACATAGGATAGAAATTCTTTACATTTATCTTAAGCATGTAAAGGAGGTGGCGAATTATGAAACGCTGGAATTAGTATATGTCACGAGCTACATCCTAAACTGTTCCCTTCTCAGCCCTTTAGATTTAAGGGAGAAGACGGGAAAACAACAAAATATTTTTCTCTCTTCTTCTTCTTCCGAGCATTCATTCACGTACGATTTGGATGTGTAGGCAGATAAGAGGGAGGAGGGAAGGAGCAAGAAGAAAAAGATGGAATTTATGGAGGCTGAGAAAATAAAACGAGTCAGTTTGGTACGTGAGAGGGAGAAAAGTGTTGTTCAATGGGAGACACATGAACCAGTCACTTTGTTTTTCCCTCCTTTGTCTATTTTTTCTCCACTAAACTTTAGGAGAAAGAACTTCTTATCCCTGCTATTTCTCTGGAAAAAAATAGTGTGATATTATAATATCGTAATAACATTTCTTCTCGCTCTCCTACCCCATAAGCAGTCAACTGGAGCCATTCCGAGCACAATACTAGTCATTTATTTTGCCTATGCGGAGAGGAACAGATATTGTGGATCTGGGACCTCTTACCCTGTTTTATATATTTGCTGGTAAGAGAGAGAAGACCGAAAATTGTTAATCCCTCTTGATCTTTTTTATGTGCGCATTTCTACGGCAGTTATCCCTTTCCTATCATTATTGCTTGGAAACCGTTTTCCCTCTCTCTCACTCTCCTTCGCCATTTCTTGAAATGTCAAATGGCAAAAGAAATGTGTGGATGTGACAATCGGAGTTTGATACAGGTTTGATCGGTTTCCCGTAATTCCTTTTCCCAATTTTTGGTTCGTTGTAATTCCGCATGAGGTCAGAGAAAACAAGAATTAAAACTTTCAATCGTAATGCTAGAAATTTTTTTAGTCGAAATGAAGCCAGGAATTGAAAAGCTATTTCCTCAGAATTAAATGAGACCAAACAACTATCTGGTTTATGGTTGTGGTTGGGCATCATATTTGAAATAGATATCAACGTTGAACTCAATAAAATTAAGGAAATATGTTAATTAGCTAATTTATTACCTAAACCAAATGCCATAATAATTAAAGTTGAATAAAAATTCGAAACTAGTCATATTCATAAAAACGGGAGCATTCATTTTCTTTAAGCTTTTAATCAAGAATCCAAGCATTACAAACATAGTATGAATTTTAGTTCGATTTTAAGCTTATTCTTATTGCGTGTTCTCCTCCGCTCGTGTGGAGGAGTAAAACATACAAGCATAATATTATATTTAAGTAGCCTCCCTTGTTTATTTTTCGGCTTCCCTCTCCTGCTGCTCCACCGACACACAGTGTCAATGAAATAGGTAATAACCCTTTCGTGAATGAACGCACGGGACGGGGGGAAGAAATGAAGAGAGGCTACAGGAAGGAAGGAAGAGGACTCTTGAAAAAAAATTAGATGGATATAGAGGAACCGCAAAGCATGTTCCAATCAGATTAGCAACCCTCCATCCAACCTGTCTCTTTACACCTGCATGTTTGCATGTTTCATTTCTCCCTAGTTTAAAGAATGCTTTCATTTATGCAGTGGTGGTGCTGGCTGAACACATATTCATTCGACTCCCCCGATTTCACTTTTTGTTCCCGTGTCCCTTCTCTTCCTATAAAAATTCATTTACCGAACCGGTAAGATACAGAGAACTGCATTGCATTGTTATTGTCAGCTTACGCTAAGCCAAGTCGGGCTCTTATTGAAAGTATTCCTTAATTTTCATAATGCCCACTTGGCAAAACTACTCTCGTAACAGGGTCTTTACAAAGGCTTAAGCCCGTTTTTCTTTCCAATTCATTTACTCATCATCATCATCATAATCATCATCAGTCATACTCATCACGATTCATGAGGAACCTTACTCGGCTTTGGATTTGGCTTTGGCTTACCTAAATCCCATTGTGCTCCGTGCCATATGAATCGATTACATGCACTGAAAGAACCCAGCCAAGCCACTACACCGGCACAACAGGCAACATTGTCACTCTAATAATATATTATGCTTATTCATGTCAGCTGGAAAATTCCAATATTATGTATTTCCGAACTCATCGTCATCATCATCATCACCGCCATCCTCCTCCTCGATGCCCAACTTCACCGAAAGAGATGGAAGGAGGGAGAGAAAAAGAGGGACTCCCTTCCCTTACCCTCAAAGTTTCGTGCGTTTCATGAAAATATAAAAAGTGATGTTGTTCCTACTGATACGATGGTGGTGGGGATGATGTTGATAATGATGACGATGATGATACTTTGGAGAGTGGTCCCCCTTTTTTTCTTTCGCTTCCTTCCGTCCGTCCTCTCCTTCCAAGTTGTTGTTTCCCCTGTGCTCCTTGTATAATGAATGGGAAACCACAACAAAACTATCATCGCATTATGAGAGCTTCACTTCCGATTATTTATCCACCTTCATTAAGGTTTTGGGCCGGAGAGGGGAACAGTTGGTTATCAGCGTTTTGCATCGTATCTAGTCAACATGCAAATTCTTTCCATATTACATAACCGAAAAGTATTAACCATAAGCACCCACATCACAGTCCATAATATACATACAATGTCCTAGGAAGGAATAAAAAAAACCTGTTAAATATGAGCTGATATTGTTCTGGCGATGGGTATGAGCGTGATGGAGGAGGCACCTCTCGACTCCGTAAAGGGTGCATGCTGGGGCCGGGGCACTCTCATTTAATTTTTTTAATAAAAAGGAAGGAGCATCATGTAATTTCCAGTTCATATTTCATACAATTTTTTTTCTCGAAGTAGGAGCTTCAATTCAACAAATGGAGGATTGGGTGATTCATCACTTATCACGATATCCTCAAGGTAGAGTTGACTCATCATCGTCATCTCCTTCACATTATTTTAATAAGTTTAGTAAGCAAACATGATATGATATGGAAGTAGTCGTATCTACAGAGGAAAAAAATTTCACCGTGAATTATTTCCTGTCGTACAATATGGCTACTTTATATTTTCAATTGTATCGTGATCAGAAATTGTTCATTTTAACGAAATAAAAAGGAAACTTAAAATGACGAATCTGACTTTTCAAACCGTTACTTTTTCGTTACGGATGGACATGGATGAGTAACTAAACTACATTTTTTTAATAATATTTTTTAATGATGGCGATGATCCGGTTGGTTGGCTAAATTAATGTGCAAGTAGTTATGTGCATATTGGTTCATCATGATGGATGGATGGATCATGATCATGATAATCGGTTCAAATTAAAATGCTATTTACATAAATGTGGATATGCATTATATTATTCAACCTGTACGGGGAGACGCAGAAAAAAAGAAAATTAGGTGGGCTGAGCTTTTGGAGGAGGATGTAGGAAAACCAAAATTTGAGCCACTGGGCGCACGCTATCCGGTCGGATTTCATGCTCTACTGCGTTGGCACGTGGCAACAAACGCTGTTGGCACATCAAAAAATAAATATGAAGGAAGGAAGGAAGGAGCAGTACGTACGTCTGTCCATCAACCTCATTTATCCACTTAAATTGCCCTGTTGTTTTTTTCTCATTCTCGGTGGTCATGTAGATTTTTTCGGATTCTCCAAGAGGCGAACGCCTTCCTTCCCAAATAGGAGGATTCTACGGAAGGAAGGATGTAACTAACTCTTCAAATCTCAAAATCAACTAATACTCTTATTCTTAGTCTTATGGTAAAAATCCGAAATGTTTACAATTAAGCAACACCGATTTTATTTAACAAATTCCAAAAGCAAAGTGATGCTGGATTGAACCGATTTTTTTCAGAAACAAAAAACTTCACATCTATTTATAATACTTAACCCGGTATCCTGCCATGTCTAATATGATGTATGTGTGATATATGTAAATATGTATGATTCAGCAGAGAGAGAGAGAGAGAGAACTTTGTTCTTAAAAAAAACTAACTGCTCCATTAATACTTAATTTCATTTCCATATATTTTTCTCCGCTGTCAGTTCTTCTTCCCCATCTCCATGGGCAATAAAGCCAACGGAAACCGGAAAAATGTTGTTAGGTAAGCAGCCAAAAAGGCAACTGCAATGAATGA
>JAQIXQ010001090.1:0-17443 GCA_034700485.1 Pseudosinella alba
CAAAATTCGTGGACACATTTAGTGGCATCTGTAAGCTCCCATTTGCAGGGACGTTTGACTTTGAGAAAGTTGGTTACAGAATACATCCCAATCATAAATATGAAAGTCTCTTGCTCATTCTAACTGCTAACCCGAAGGAGCAAGTACTTTGCACAAAGTGCAAAAATTCTGAGGAGCCTCCAACCAGTTTCTCGGAGTGGGTAAAAGTAAAAAATGTCCGTGAAAGATTTTTGCCTCCCGAATATTTCTTCCAGTTGGCTTATCCATCTTAATTGTTCTGTTTCCAGGCATATCAAAGCTCGCAAACTGGAATTGGAAGAGGAACTTGTGCAATACAACGTGAAAATTCAAACCTGGGGGGAATATCAAGTGTGGCTCCGGTCACTGCAAAGTGAAGTAGTTGTGGCCAATCAATTTGAGTCTCTAAATCTTGATGGAAATGATGACATCATTCGTACAGAAGACAAAAATGAAAAGGAAATTACTCATTCTCATGAAGGAGACACCCCAGTAGGGGGAAAGTATATTGGGAATGATGAAAGGGATTTTGAGGTGGTCAAAGTTAGGAGAGGGTCTAAACGCCAAAAGCCTAAAATTATGGATGAGGCATGTGCATCTAAATTTTGGTGTAAGAATCTTAATTGCAATTTGAAGCATAGTAAAGAGGAGCTCGCGTATTTTAAATCTCTGAAGGATGTAAGGTACCGGGGAAAGTATAAGATGGAAGCGTGTAAACGTTTCAACAATGGGTACTGTCCGGATCAAAATTTGTGTTATTTTGGTCACGGACCGACAGACTTGCTCTGCTTCACTTGTAAAAATGAAAAGGATTTTCATTTGGTGAAAGACTGTCCCAAAGAAAATAACTAAATTACATCGGTAACAAGAAATCGGGTAAATTGTTATTAGTAAAGGTATGGATAGCTATGTATTCCAATTACAAAATGTATAGTGTAATAAATTCATAGATCAACTCACCAAACAAAAATCAACAATCAATACAGACAAAATAAGACAAAAACGGGAGCACTAAATAATTTAAATTTAATCGATAGCTAAAATTATCATTGAGCACTTGATATCCTCGTCATCAGCATTTTTACAAGTGATCCCTTGCAGCCAATTTTTTATATATATTATATAACCCCCACGCTAAAGAGGCTACCCAATCTGATAGCATAAATGGATCATAATCTGAATTCTCAATCAGTCATATTGAACATTACATGGGCTATGCCAAGATAATTTAACAAGCAGAGATGATTGGAGAGGATATAACCATGGCTCTGCCGCAATGCTATTTAGCTCTTCTCATCTTCCAGTGCAATGCTTTGCAGTGTACACATTCCTGTGTTAATTTTTCCGGATGACTTTTATCATTTCTTTGTTGACATTGACAATCCCAAAAGCAGATAGTGCCAGATTTTCATGGTCACTTTGATTTGAGAAAGCTATTTTGCCGAGACACCGGGACTGGTCTGTTCCGCATATTTGGCTTCATGCGGGGCTCCCGGAAGCGGTGCTCTACTGGAAATCCCGTGCGACCAACAAGCCTTCTCAGGTAACTCTGACGCATTTACCAATTACGCGGTGATGATCACGGATCTGGATTTGGCATTTGGCCACATTTATATGAAGGACTTCTTTCACTAACCCGAGTGCTCTTCATGATGGAGGATGAGCCCTGGCAGCAAATGAGGACCAAGCTGAGGACCAAGTGGCTTCTGAACGGCGAAATGAACCCAAAGGAGACCCTGGATGTCATGACGGGATCCGGAAACGCAGATGAGCACAGCAAGGAGTGGAAGGAGGAGGGTAGGAACTCCCACGTGATGAGTTTTGACGATGATGACATCGCCGCTAAGTGCGTCCTATTTTTATTCGCCGGATTCGATATGCTCAATTGCGTCCTGGCCTGGTCCACTTATACTTTGGTGAGGAAGCCGGAAGTTCCAGCTATGTGTTTATCGCCTTTTGTGGGTTCCTTGCTACTTTTAGCCTGGCAGGTGGAAAGTGGCTTAAGAAGCTTGAAAGAAATGATGGAAAGGGGAACTCAATAGACTCTTTTACAACCGGGACTAGAATTCGCAAAAAAATGAATATGATGAATATATGACGAATAATGATAGATGATGATGTAAGATTAATTAAAGTTTGAAATTGAAATGCGAATGGAATTGGGGGACTTTATTTCATTACAATCGTCATTCATTCCAAAATTTTTGCTATCCTGAAATCTCCTTTTTAATTAAATTAAGAATTGTAGAAGAGATTAAATGATAAGGTAAGAATTATTAAGTCGCAATGATATTTCCTGGCTGGCTGGAATCAAGGAGGATTGGAGGAGCTTCTTGTCTAGTAACGCGTCCCGTTGCTTATCCTCAGTTGCTGGGAATCCATGCACTGGCAGTTATCAGATTTCGCTAAATATTTTGGTGGCGCTTGGGGTGAAGTCCAGTCCTCAGGGCAAACATCTTCAAGTTCTGGATAGCGATTATAATGTCCGCGATTTTCGCAGCAGCACAACTGAGGCATTGGGCAGTCCGAATCCTCCGTGCATTCACGAACCTAGTTAGTCAGTTAATAATTATATTCAATTACTAGCTTCCTTTATACAATAAGCCCATTTAAACTTTGTTTGATGAAAACATTATCTCACGCCAACATCAACGCAAGAGCAGGCCCGTGGTTCCTCAATAATTCCTAATTCGGGAACCCTTGCCGGCGCCTGTGAGCAAGGATCTGACCCCAGCGGACGAGGTTGACCACCATCACAACAGCATTTTTGACCCTCTGAACATTCCTCGTTACTTTCGCATGTATTGATCTAAATGAAGTTAATTATTGAAGCAAGGAAAAGTATTATTCCTTTCACATAACTCAATAAACCCAGGCATTTTCTATTTACTTACATCATTATCGTCAACGCAAGCACAGTTGTTGATTAGCTCAATTCCCAGGGTCTCAAATACCGACAGGGGACGTACGCAGGAATCCCCAACTCCACCCGCTTTCGGTAAGATACTCCCGCAACAGCAAGTAGTTCCGGCTCCACAGTTGTCACCACAGCGATCAGCCTGAAAATGTAGTTAAGTAGTTAATGAACAGTTTTCCAATTCCATTAGGTATTCCATGATAGTTATGCATTTTGTTTTGTAATTTTGGAGAGCATGTATAATATAATAAGCACCCTTAAAGGCTCTCCCAAGATCATTGTTCCAATTGTCAAACTGCCTAGGATGAGGAGTATACTGATAAATCCCATTTTAATCGTTCGTCCCTGCAAATGAGAGGAGTTGT
This sequence comes from Pseudosinella alba, assembly GCA_034700485.1. NCBI lineage: Eukaryota > Metazoa > Arthropoda > Collembola > Entomobryomorpha > Entomobryidae > Pseudosinella > Pseudosinella alba. The sequence continues at coordinate 3,301 of JAQIXQ010001090.1, forward strand.
AATTATTAAAATCGAAATATAATATTAACTGATTATAAATGAATTGGGGGAGGGTATGGAATAATACAAGCTAGAAATGAAGAGCTTCCCGCAGGTTTCGTGCTAGTGAGAACTTTACTAATGGCAGCATGTAATTTAATGTCGTCACTATAGGCTCTTTTCATCAAGAAACTAGTGGAAAGGGGACAGGGGAATGTGTACGTACTGATATAGGTGCATTACGTGGATTTATTATACAAGCTTTGAACGGAAAGGGCCAAGTTGGGCCTTTCAAGTAAGCAATAAAACATGTACATACGTATATATAGCAATGTTTGTCTTGCTACCTTGTCCACTATGCATTCTATAGGGAAGGAATATGAAGAAGCTTTCCCCCTCCCATGTTAGAGCAAAAAAAAATCCTTAATAATCAACGTAATGAAATATTTCTCACGTATTTCGAGTATGAGATGCTACTTATCTGTACTAATCATCATAAAAATTTCCTGTCATATCATGTCATGATGCTAAGCTTTTCCCTCACTTTGGTAATAAGCTTTGAGAGGATTTTCTCATGAAAAATGCCTCCCTAGTCCAACTCCATCCTTCCCGAATTATTTTTAGAGTTTTGAGAGGGAAGAAGGACCCACGACCAAACTGGGACTGAAAGCCGAGTAAGGATTTTGTGATCGAAGGTTGAATAACTTTTGATCCATGTCGGCCCTCCGATATGCATCGCTCGCTCTCGGTCGCCCCACTTATTTCTCTTGAGCTGAGCATTTTATTTTGAATTCTAATCCCTTCAGACTCCGAGTTTTCTTGAAGAAGATACCCTTTTATTTCTTTCAAGTGGGTTGAAATGGAATGATGAAATGTATCTGTCTGTTTCTCTTCCCCTCCTTATTCATGCGTATCTTAATAATAAAACTCTGAAAGGGTGAACTAAATGAATCAGTTACCAACACAACATGAAACATGACTTGTTTTTTCTTGCTTTCTAACAAATGCAGATACAAAATTCATTCATATTCATAGTCCTTCGGTTTTTATGTCCCAAAAAAAAAGCCCAGTCAAGCCAAAGCCAACCATGCCATGATTTTGTTTAGTTTCAAAATGAGGGGTAATTAAACTTATATTGATTGTATAAAATGAGTAACAGCTTAAATTAGCCTGTATGTAAGGTATCGAACGTTTTCATCGTGGTGGTAATGTCAAAGATGGGTTCTCTTTCTGTTTTGCAGGAGCTGTGAATTTATCGGGTGAAGAGCAAGTGTGTAAGTGATGTAGTGCTTGAAAATTAAATTTGTATTTATTGTTAGGTAGGTTAGAACCTCCCTAAGAATGTGAGGAGTAAGCGTGGACTTTACGCTTCCGTTCACGTAAACACGTAAACCAGGCCAAGCTGATGCAACAGCAGTCAAAGTTGACAACAGGTCAAACCACTCCTTGTAGGCGTAAACGCTAAAGCAGGAAGTAGCGATGCTACTTAAGACAAAGCCAGCTTAGGCTCGAGAGCGCACTCGACCGTTAGACTTTGCTTCGAGCGTACTCACCCGTTAGGTTAGACTAAAAGCTAAAGCTTAAACAGCCACTGCTCTTGACAGTGTTGAGTTAGGTTAACGTTAGGTTACACGTAAACGTAAGGCAAAGCTTGAATAAAAGTAAGTTCACTAAAACTCCAGTTACACTGTCGTTCTTTTACTTTCTTTTACATCCCGTGCTCTACCATCTGCTCTACAGGAAAGGTTACCAGCTACAGGGTCTACCTGTACTTAAGTTTATACCCAGCAGAATCCCATCTTGCCTAGTTATTTATGCTACTCATAATTTATGTTAACCTGCTCGTCCAAGGATGAGGCTTCATGTAGAGCTTATATGCAAAAATTAAGGCTTTGGATTTCTAGGTAAGTGCTATACGCCAACAAATATTTTAAGTTGCTGACAAGCAAGGGTGAATATAACACAAAACATTGCATCAGCCTAACAACCAATAATTTTTGAAATATTTTTACACGATACAGATCCAGAATAATTAAAATAAATTCATAGTGACAACAGTGGTGGTAAATTTGAAGTAAAACAAAATATATTCTATAGTAACCTTCCTAATGTGGGTGCATATCCCTTTTACATTAATTATTAGCATGCTCATTCAGTAAATGAATTTACGATAATTACCTTCTGGGAATACCAAAGGAGTCCAGGAGATGAATTTTCCAGTTATCTTTTTCGGGTTATTCGGGTGTCCCTCTTGTGCTCCGAGTATAGTTTAGAGATCCTTTATAATCAAAATTATAATTAATTGTACTAAATACAAGTAAATATAAATTTTCCCTAATCATAAAAAATGTACATGTGAAATTATTTTAGAGGCTACTTTAATCGTATTTGCTTGCTTTCAGCCCCATCATCATCGCCGTCCAACGGTCCGACCTATATTTCCTCTTAACAGATTTCTCCCTTTTTCGTTATTCCAGATCCGGTTGGATTGCATAACAAATTCTGCTAAGAAAATCATAGGCAATTAGTGGCTAAACATCATCCTTCATAGTACAAATTTAACTACTCATAACTACCACTCTCGCCCGTTAACAAAGTTTTGTCAGTTTTAAGGAATTGCAATAATTCGTGTGGGAGCCGAAATATTTGACAAGAATTATCCAGACTCTGGACTCCAGAGATTAATATAATTTATCTTTTGACTTTCTATACGAATTATTGGATTACCCCAAACGCATATCACTATTAATATATTTTATTATGAATGTTGTAAATAAGCGATTTGATTTTGATAGTAATCTTACAAGCTAGATTACAGAACAATTATGTAATTTTAAGCAGCATCCCATATCCGGAGTTTTAGTAATACAGAATTAGTGCTAGTTGAATGCATCTCCGTTTTTTGAGTTTTTGTAGTCTTAAAAACAAATGCTATATTTGTAATTGTTTCCCTATCAATAGTATTAAAATTTACAATTGAAATTTAGCGTATTTTGAAAATTACCTTTTGAATTAATTTTTTCAATAATTTCTCAAACCTAGAACAAAAACGTTATCAAGTTTTAGGTTAATGCTATTGAAATGTGGAGTGATATGTCATTTTCAACAAAGAGTTGGGGCGTTGTAAAATATTATCACCGTAATAGTTAAATCATAAATTCATTCGGTTAATAAATAGTTCGAGACGAATAATATATTATTTTTCTTTTGACTTTTTACTCGAATTATTACATTGCCACATAAAATAACATTGCTGCTGTAACTTGTCTGGCCATTATCGGTATTTGCAATGGAATATCGGACTTTGATAAGCCTTAGGTACTATATAACATTGTCATTGTACGCTACCTGTGCAATGCAATGATAGTGAACTTTTATGGCATTATTTTGTCAGTTAAAATTATGGTTGTTCAGTTAAGGTATTCGTAAATAATAAATAAATATTAGACAATTTATACAATTATACTTATTTCAATGCTTTTTTACTCTAATGAAAAAAAATATTTAAAAAAAAGTTAATCGGCAGGATTGATGTTACAAGTTAGTGACTGTTGATTATCTAGAAATCTCCAATTTAAAATGTATCAAACATCATTTAACTGATGATAGATTTTTTTAAAATTTAAGCTCAATGAGCGAGTATTTTAATTTTGCTTATAAATATCAATTAAAAATATATCGAGGAATGCTGTTTGTTGTAGTTTTTATGAAGATATATATGCACCGTATTTGGCAAGCTAACTTTTTCTTAAATCTAGTAAAAATTTAATCCTTTTGTTAATGCATTGTATTTAGTAGAAATACTTGCTCAAGTGTAGTCCAGCAACTCACTGGCGCCATCGGTTAATGCAGGCAATTTCCCTATAGAAATGTTTTGTCATTTTTTGGGTAATTCAATAATTCATGTTGAAAAATAAACTACATATTACTCACCTCCAGTAATCAAGAAAAGCATTCATATCTTTCGACTCTCGGCGCAAAATACTGCATAACCTCAATCAATTTTTTTTCTCTCGAAACTATTGTGTTTGTTTGTTTGTGCTGATGTACAAGTTCATGTCCAAAGTCAAAACACATAAATTGTTGATTTTGTTTCCTCGAGAAGAATAAAATAATTCCCTCTCCACTCATATTATTCCAATGGATTTAGAATGATTAATTTAAAATTACAATTAATTACGTCAGTGTTGATAGGTTCAAGTTAATATTAAATGTATGTGTATACTCGATTACTAATTTTGATATGCGTATCCATTTTGTGTTTAGTTGGCAGCATTTTAATTCAGTGAATGAATTCACTGCAATTTGAGGAATACCGACGAAGTCCAAAGTTTGGTGGAGAGAAGGTGCATGTTCCTTTTTTTTAGCCTATTCGGGTTATTAGGTTGTCCATAATGAATAGGATCGAAGTACAATTAAGAGAAGCTCTAAAATTAAAATTAAACACATATTTCTCCACGTCATAAATATTATTATGGAGATGTGAAATTGTACGTATCCATTTATAAGTTTTAGTTACTTTAAACACATTTGCCTGCGTCCAGTCATCGTCTAACCTCCATTTCCTCTTAATCACTTTTCTTCCTTGTCAAACAGGCCAAGACTTTGATTGCATGCCAAGTGCTGCAAAAATGAATAATACGCAATTAGTGACAATATCAACGCAGATAGTTAATTATTCATGCCTTTAACCAAAGTTCCGTCTGTTTTTGGGGCATTGCACTAATTCGTGTGCGAGCCGAAAGTCGAAAGATGGATAATAAGATTACTCGGCCCGAATTATCGGGCGAATAATACAATTTGTCCTTCGACTTTCCACTCGAATTATCGTATTACCCCCAAACAAATGTCAACATTGCCTATCTTATTAATATCTGCGAAATATCGGAATATGATAAGTCCAGTGAATCCAGCAGTAACATTGTACATTACTATTACCATTCATTACTTAACTGTGTCATACCTTAAAATACAAAAACAGGTCGTTTTTGAGATAGCAACAAACATATATTTCTTCGCAAACATTTCTCAGAATATAAATTACAGCCAAACAAAATAAATAAAAAGGAAAAGGGATAACAAGGACAATTATAAGTACAGTGGCAGTCAGTTTAAGTTTTTTTTATTTATAAAGTTTGTAAATTGGCTAGACTATGACATTTGCTGGATTAACGCTATTTGATATCGATATCATTAACGGATTTTACAATGATCAAAATTGAGTTACAGTTTGATTCATTGGAGGGAATTATGATGAGATTTGATTTTGATAATAATCTAAAAAACTATAGGTTATAGAGCAAGTAACTTATTTAGCATTCCCATGGCTAATTTTAACCAGCAACTCATTCGGATCCGGGGTCTCAGTTATACAGAATTAGAGTCACATTGTTGAATCGATTTACTGAAAATATTTGCGTTGGCTATCGGAATATGGTAAGCTTATGATAGAATAATAATACGACATTGTCATTCTATGAATATACTTAAACATTAATGGAAAGGTTTCGGACCATTATTTTGCTGTTGGTCTTGCACAAATTCTTTGTCTTCGGTGAAGACGTTCGTAAATAAATCCGGCAAATATTTAAAAAAGAACATTGGTAGTACTTCTAAATTAATTGCAATTTGAAAGCGTATGTAAACAAATGAGAAATATCGATCTAACTAATCCGGTATTTTATTGGGGAAATGCAATAATTAGAGTAGAAAGTCGAACGATATATCCGATTACTCGACCCGAATTATTCACCTTATAATATAATTTATCTTTCGACTTTCCAGTCGAATAATCGCACTGTCCCAAAATCATCTCCTCATGAATTATCTTATCATGAGAGTGTGAGGAATGGAATATCGGAATACGATAAGCCTAAGGTAAAATTATAGGCCATTTAATGAACAAGTTTCGGAACAATATTTTAGTTTGCTTTAAAAAGCATTAAATTTTAAAAAATAAACATTTTTTAAAAGAAATTAAGTAAAACAATTGTTCCAACTTCAGTTAAGGTTACATACAAGGTTTGTTTAAATCTAAGTTAAATAACAAACAAACTATATTAGCTGCATAATAATTTTTGAAAAACAGCATCATGGCTCGAAACCTGGTATTAGCATATTTATAATCATCATTGATACTTATAGGTATAAAGTTTAAGTCAAGATATCCATAATTAATTCTGGCATTAATATAGTGTCGTTAGCCATTCGTATATAAATCTGTATAATTCACCAATTATCAGCTATTAGTACATTTTGTATAAAGCCATAGGTTATACCTGAAACAAGATCATAAATAAATATTAATATTTTCACTACCAAAATGATAAAACAAAAAAAAATACTCTGTATGATGATCACATATTTTTTTTAGTTTACAATTTCGGAAATATAATTTGGATTGTTTGAAAACAGCTATTTATGTTTGGTTTAATATGATATATTCTACAAAATATTTGATATGCATGTTTGCAATTTTTAATTCACAAAGCACATTGGTTTAATTCGATCAGTTGAAGACGAAGAAAGTTCGATCATTCTTGGGGCATTCCAATAATTCGAGTAGAATATCGAAAGATAGATCAGACTAATCGATCCGAATTATCAGGAAGGCAATATAATTTATCTTTTAACTTTCCGCTCAAATAGAGCCACATATAAACACTGCCTGTCTTATCATGAATGTACGCAAAATATCGAAATACGATAAGTCTGGTGATTGTGGTATTAAAATTATATACATTACATTGTATTACTATTACTACAAATTAGAATATAAAAAAAGCGCATCGTTTACGAGACAGAAAGAATAAGCATATTGCTTTAAAAAAATAGAATATAAATTACAGCAACTTAATAGTTAAAAAAGAAAAGCACTGAAACAGTACAGAAACAGTACAATTGGCGATCAGTTTAAGGTATTTTATAAATTGTTAGTCTATGACATTTACTCAATTAACTGTATTTGATATAGATATCATTAAGGGTTATGCTGATATAAATAATAAATTGACTTACATTTTGATATGTCTGCGATTTCCCAGGATTTTCATAAGCATGTTTATGATACCCGTATAGAACAAGTTTTGACCTTTTATCCACGACTGTAAGAGAAAGTAGATAGTCCCTTGAGCTTTGGGAATATTAAAGGTACATACGAAAATTTTCTAAAATGACAAAAATATTAGTTGCCAAATGAAAATAAGTTTATACATATTTTAATAAATATTTATATGAGTTGCATATCAATTACTGAATTACTTTATAAGCTTGCTCGAACCCGTCTCCTCGCATGTACACACTAGTTTCTTCCATCAGCTACTCTTTCTCGATTAATGATCGACCAGCATTCAGGTCGATTTGATTGTATTGTATCAAACTCTGCAAAAAGGCATACATAACACACAATTAGTGGCAACATCATTATCTTTATCTTTGATCATCATCATCATCATCATCTTTCATCGTTGTTAATTATTGATGACAGTGCCCTTTGGCAAAGTTTCGCAGATTTGCAATAATTCATGTGCGAACCGAGAGTCGAAAGGTAAATTATTTATTGTCCTCCAGAAATTTATATTATTCGAGGCGAATAATAGGATGATTTTTCATTCGGTTCAACCGAATTAGTACAGTCCCCCACACACTTCTCCCAATTGCTTTAACATCATAAAACTTAAACCCAACGACATACATTTTTTGATAATAAAGCATATGATGCGAAATTTAATTTATCACTTAATAAGCTAGTTTAATCATATGTATTTGTAGTGATAGCCGTTCTACCTCCGCTTCCTTTTCTTTCTCCCTTTTCGTCATAATTAGTGGCAAAATAGCATAGTTAATCATAGATGGTTAATTATGCCTGCTTTTTTAAGCAGAGTTTTGTCCGTTTTTTGGGGCATTGCGATAATTCGATTGGTAGCCGAAAGTCGAGTAGGATTATTATGTGGATATTATAATATATCTTTCGACTTTCCACTCGAATTATCGCATTACCCCAAACACATATGAACATTATCTGTCTTATCATGAATATCCGTAATACTGTATCATGAATTACTGTACCATACATTAAAATAATAAAACGGATCGTTTTTAACGTAGAAGTAAAAAACTATTTCTTCGAAAATATTTCTCAGAATATAAATTGAAGCAACTAAATAATTTAATAAGTATAGGAATAACAAGTACAATTAGAATATCCTCCCTGGCGATCAGTCTAAGTCATTTTATAAATTAGTAATTAGATAGACTATGACATTTGTTCGATTAACTATACTTGATATTGTTATGGACATCATCAAAGGATTCATGCTGATAAAAATTGGCTTACATTTTGATTCACTGAAGGGAATTATCAGATTTGATTTTGATAATAAGTTTTTTAAACTAGTAAGATAAATCAATGGAAGATATATATAACATCTCTGATTAAAATTTACAATTAGTCGCATCTTTTTGACATAATCTACTACATATTAACGTTCTTATAATACTTGATGATTATTCTAGAATTAGCCTAGAAAAAGTTGCTAAACTCGACCAATCTGGTAATTTAATGAGACATAGCAATAATTCGAGGAGAGAGTCGAAATATGGATGCGATTATTCGACCGAAATTATTAACCTTAATATAATATATACCTAATATAATTTCTCTTTCGACTTGCCACTCGAATAGTTGCAATGCCCCAAAATCATCTCATCATTACTTATCTTATCATGGGAATGTGAGGAATAGAATATCGGAATACTTTAAGCCCACGGTAAAATAACATTAATGTTATAACTTATGCCATAACATAATGCACAAGTTTTGGGACAATACTTTAGTTGTCTTAAAATTATTAAATTAAAAAAATATACATTTTGCAAAGGAAAATAATAATACAATTATTCCAACTTCAGTTAAGGACCTTAACTGGAGGTTTGCTACATGGTTTACCAAAAATGATAAATTTTAGAAAAGTAATCGAAATATACACTACCTCAGTAGTCATAGACTGAAGATTAATTCGTCAAATAAATTTTTTATCAGAAATAAAATTCGGATTTAAAAAAAAAAACAAATAAGTGCTTTTGGTTTCGTATAATATTTCTCAAATTGTATTTATTAATACAATTTGTCCGGAAAAATTTGCTAGTTGTTTTTGCTTTGAATTCGTAATTAACAAAGCATACTGGTTTAATTGCATTGAAGACGAAAGCTCTGGGGCATTCCAATAATTCGAGTAGAAAGTCGAAAGATATATCAGATTGTTCGACCCGAGTTATCCCCAGCCTAATATAATCTATCTTATAACTTTCCGGAGTGTTTTTGGTATAAAAAAACATATTTAAAAAACATTTTAGAATATAAATTAAAGCAACTTATCGTTAATAATTAAAAAAGAAAAGGAATAACTAGTACATTTATAATTATAATTACCACCCTGGCGATCAGTTTAAGGTATTTTATAAGTTAGTTAGACTACTATATTTACTCTATTAACTGTATTGATATCGATATCATTAAGGGTTTATACCGACATAAATTTACTTACATTTTGATGTGTCTGCGATTTCCCAGGATTTTCAGAAGCAGCTCTACGATATCCGCCGATTGTAAAGTATGATAGCTGTATCAACGACCGGCGACCGCAAGATGAATTGGATGTTTCCTTGTCCTTGTGCCTTGTGCATCTTAGGGGTACATTAGGAAAATTTCTAAAATGGCAAAAATAGTAGTTAAAAAATAATAAATATTTTTTATGAGTTACATGTCAATTACCGAATCAGTTTATAAGCTTGTTCAAACCCATTTTCTTGCATGTACTCTTCCATCAGTTAGTCTTTTAGTGAACGAGGAGCAGTGAAAACCAGGAGCATGCCGCAACGGGAGAAATTGTTTATGTCCAGAGGTTGTCCAATGGGTTTCTTGATTGACATATGTAAATATAAAAATTACTTATAATTATGTGTCTCCAGGTAAGTCGTAGCTCATCAATGCAGAAATCGACAAAGTGGCTTTCACATACATATTTTTAACGATCCCAAATTACCTGCTAAAAATTAGAAAAAAATGGACACACCATGATTTCGGACAGGTATAGTGAAATTGTGTCAGTCACATTTGTTGCTTACATCCATTCATCGACGTCCTACAAAAACGTCCTCCGTTACCCCGTATTCCTGGTCGTGCAGGCAAGAACAGATTTGCATTATATCAAATTCTGCAAAAAAGGAATATCACACAATTAGTGACAACATCATCATCTTTCATCGTTGTTAATTACTCATGCCAGTGCTTTTCACCAAAGTTTCGTAGGTTTTTGGGGCATTGCAATAATTCGTGTGCGAGCCGTCGAAAGCCGAAAGATAAATTATTTATTATCCTAATCAGTTATTTTATTCTTTGCGAATAATACGGTTATTTTTCTTTCGGTCACTCTAATTATCGCATTGCCCCACACACCTCTCCCCATTGCTTTATCTTATCATGAATGCTTGTGGAATATAATATCATAAAATTATGAATTAAAGGCCTACATTTCATCATATAATCAAGCATATCATTTCATTGCAATGATGAGTGAGTAGTGAGATCTGATCTGATACTAATGTAATGATTTAATTTCATATAATCGATATTTTGACTTTGTTTAATAAATTACCAGAGTTCATGCAGACCATGCCGATGATTCTTGTGATGATCCTCCTTCACCTGCAAATGTTAGATGTCGCAGGTTGATCTGATCTGATGTTTTGGGATTGGGATCAACATTATCTTTGGCTTATGGGAGATGTCCATTCCAGAAACGAATGGCAGCAGGGATGTGCTTGTGTAAAACTTGGTTGATGTTGTCCTGGTCCCAATCGTAAAAAAATGTCATATATAAGATGGTTTGTACTTTGTAATATTTTCGTTCTAAATCACGTTAATCACAAACCGACCTGAATTAATCTGGTTAAAAATCCGCCTCCCGGCTTTTTTATGGCTTGATTTTTTAAGAATACCCTATTCATCCCAGCATGGTTTTCGCATTCCGGCTCTTTCTGTTTTGATTGTGATATTTACAATTAGTCTAATATAATACTAGTACTTTTGCTAATAATAGTTATTATTAGCAAAAGTTGTCAAAATAGGAAAATGACTATGATGACTTTCAATGAGGTGTGGTGGTGATAAGATAAGTACGAACCTTCCAGCCAGATGGAGCCCATGTTGCCAAATATAACTGCAGCCAAATGATGTAAGTGCGACCAATCAAACTGACCTGAACGTCATTCATGACCGCCACCTCACCTCTGAACCAGCAAAAGGTGATTAACTCATTCATTGCTATGCCTAATTCCTATGCACAACCACTCTTGTCCACACATCACGACAAGTTACGCTCATACTGGGTGCCTTATCTGGGGATGGCTCTCTTTGATTGGTTATCTATCTATAGTTAAACATGCTGCTTATCTTAATCGCACTGCTAATATGAACATGATTTGGCTCCTCATGCTTTTATCAAATGTACAATTCTTTTTTGCTGGGGAAAACCTGATGAAACAGCATTCAGCAGGAACGATGATGATAAAAAAAATTAATACAAATTCTGGTCACGTCGATATATTACCAAATGTAAACCTTGTGGTTTTACCTTTGTAAATCAAATTTAATTCGTGATGCTACAACCTTTCTGTGAAAAAATGCATTTTTTTTATTTCGGAAAGGACCGCCAATATAATAATTACAAATTATAATTACTTATTCAATTTCGTCGAAGACGTCAAAATTTAAACGCAAATATTTCGTAATCAAATTGGAAGCAAATTTACAACATACCAGAGTAAATTGTATTCTGCGAATGCTGCACAAGCTATTTTACAATTTAAAATGATGTCTCAACATCAGGCTCTTAATTTTAGCATACAAGGGACGGCTGGCAGTTACAGAGGCACGTCTTAAAAGTGGGCTGACAAACGGCTCCTTTATACCAGCAGCATGTCCCGCAACCAGGGCAAGTGGGCTGGCCGTTACATTGTCCAGCGCAAAGCAACACGCACTCCCTGTCTTCCGTGCACTATTTAAGAAGACAAACAAGGAATACCACCTTCCCAAAATATCCATCAGTAAATATGCCACTATTAATATAGACTATGTGTTACCTGTGTATTGGTCATTCCCCCGCAACGCTGACCCCACACGTAAACGTTTGTCAAGACGGTAAGAAAAATCAGAACTTTGAAAAGTGTGAGCGACGCCATATTTTCTTATAGTTGGAGACGAGATAGCCTAAATTTGCTTGTCCTCAAATGAGAAGCTACTCATATAGAACTTCACCTCGGTAAGTTCCGTTTTGATATCGACTGACCCAAAAAGTCCGACCTCGAATAAAGCATGCGCTGATTTTACATACAGTTTGCTTATTTATAATGTATAACGGCCTGGGTCACAAGACAGAGACTGGAATTTAAAATTTAATCACAATTTGTTTGATCAAAATACATACGCATTTAAATGTGCTGAGTCATCTAGCACGGAAAGTGGATTGGAAAAACATGGACAAAATACATTCTGGATGATATCATGAATTCATGAGCATACCTTAATTGAGCCAGTTAAGTTCAGCTCATGGCATTATATGCCCATGAGGATAGCCTAATCCTTCGCATCCTGGTCATACTTTTTGCATCTTATCACTTTCTTGCGATATGATATTTTATATATTATATGATAAGCAGAAAAAATCCGCCAAGGAATAGGATGACTCTCAATGACGAGGTGCTGGATAATGCTAAAGCTGTAAGCTAGGTGGATCTCTGTTCATAATTCCATGTTTATCTAAAGTCAAACTATGAAACTGTGGCTGGTAATGACTATTATGAGAAATGATATTTAATTGTATAGTCTTACAATAGTCTTACCGTGGGCTGCAAGATATGGATGCATGTAATGCAGTCGCTAACTAAACGACTAATCAATAAATCAAATACAATTACAGTGAAAATTAATCCATGGCACACGATTATTTTCTTTAAATATTTAATTGATACTTTCTTGGGGAAAAGCATGATTAAAATTATGAGTTAGGTACGAACATAAAAACGTTCGGATTTAGATTAAATAAGGATTCTAGGAATTCATGCAAGTCTCATTTTAAGCAGTAAGCAAACGATGAGTAGCGGATAGTGAAAAGACCAACTCACGCTGATTATATCCGCATGGCAATTTGGAAAGCTAACAAAGACTAACGAAATTGTCGTTGGATTGCTTAATCAAATTTATACAGGAACAATAATATTTCGCATGATAACCATAATGGGCTGGAAAAGCCATACCGTTTTAATTGGCTGACTTACTGGACAAGGAACCCCAAACAATTAGATATTTAATTTAGGAGTATCTACCTGAAAATTATTTACATTTGTACACCTGAACCAACATCATCAGACCGTTTAAATTGCAAAAAGAAAATCATTTGATGTTATCACAAAAACCATTATCCCAATGGGTAGTTATGGGTATTCCATAAACAATTCCTCCAAAAAAAAATATTAGGAACGTTTCATGTAATGCAATATCATGAGTCATAGTCATGAGTTATGCATGCCACCAGGAAATCAACTAATTTCAATGAAAAATCTAAACTGGACTTTACCTAAATGACCACATGAAATGTTTTGCCACGTATCACATACCTAAATCAGATTAAGTTTTCCCATCCGCCGTATTGTAACAAACAACTTATTTCTCCTGGTCACCCTATATAAAGCGGATGCAACACGAGAAATCAACTTTAATTAATCAGGTGTTTCATGTAAGTTGTATCCTCTTCTCATAAACTCTTAGTCTTGGCAAAATTGAACTCAAAATGAACTCCACTTGGTTTCTGAACCTTCCCATTTTTATTCTGGGGCTACTCTCCCTCTTCGCAAATGGTCAACAGTGCTCCGCTTCTACCAAGCCGGTAGCAGCATATTCCAGAACACGTTTACCCCGGCTGGACTACCAAATGTCCTTGGTATATGACGGGGATGACTCCATTCTAATATTCTCGGGAATGCGGCCAAGGAACGGGAATCGGGAGATATTCCGTTTCAATATTACCTCTGAGGAGATTGAGAGCCTGGCACCCATCCCATTCCAAGGGAGTTACGCCCCCTTAGTAAGACACCAAGATGGGAGCTA
>JAQIXQ010001091.1:0-17424 GCA_034700485.1 Pseudosinella alba
TGCAAGTACATAATAGTTGACTTGTTGATAAATTGACACGTATACTAAATTAATAACTAACAATATTATCAAAATATTCTTACATATATCTTAAAGTAGCTATATACGTCTTAATCTACATAGGTTTTCGACAACAGCAATTCTCGGTTATCACATCATACATTAAAAAATACATAATCATTTTCTATTAAGTATACTTGCTTTCCCAACATCATTGTCTGGGGCATGGCACAACCCAAGCCAGCCATTTGACAAGCTTATTTTGCTCGTACTTACTTTTTTAAGAAACCTACACGGCATATCTGCCACTTTCATTCCAATTCAATTTGAATCCATATCCATCCATAGTATTTGACAGAGGTGGTGGTTATGGTCCATATTCTTGGCTTCTGAATTCTGATTCACACTTGTCATTCGTCATTCACTCGTCTTCGTGGCATGTCCTTTCCTTCTACCTTGTTCAATATCATTATCATCATCAACACCCTCCAGTGAACGAGTTAATATTCTCTAGTAAAACGATAGCACAACTTCATTAATTAATTACTCACGCTGAATCCTTATATTTTTGAAAGCTTCCAGTTGTGCAATAAAATTCAATTTAATATTTCAATTACGTTAAATGGGATCATTCTGGTCTTCCTCTGCCCACGTATCTGCGACAGCTTCTGGAAAGACAGCTCAGCAAATCCAGTCGGTAAGTTAGTTGGTGCAAAGCTAAAAAAACAAGAATTTATGGCTTTAAATTGAAATAAAAAAATTGCCATGAAAGTACATGACGTATCTAATTCATGTTGGGGTTAATTAAATAAATTATCAGATTAGAATTAATTTTAATAACGATAATATTTTTTTTCATTTTCTTTGGAGCAGCACCAAGTCTGGAAATTGGTAAAGGTTATCATAGCCCAACGGCAACTCCTGGCCCGATCAATTAGGACGGGAAGCATGGAAGGGATGAGCGTGGCTCAAGCCATGATGGGCCCATACTCGGAGAATTTAGATCTCCTTGAGGAGATATTGATGGAGGCGGTGGAGTTGGTGGTAAGTTAAAGATGAATAAAATATATTAGTCATTGTCAAATATCGAAATATCATCATTCAAGCCTTAATGCAGTTTTCTGGAAACGTTAAAAAAAATAATTTAAATGTCTGAATGACTTTCATAATAGGTCCGTGACGCCAGGAAGAATGGGGAACAGGGGCCAGTGTCCAACAAGGAGCTGCTGGCCATTATTGCCACTGGGAATCACAAGATTCTGATGGCAATCGAGATATGGAATGACATTGAAAAAATGAGGAAGGCAGCCCGAGAGCTGGACGCCGAGATCCGCAACCAGTTGGGGGAGGATGATGACGAGCTCGGGTGGTGGACCCAGCAATGAAGTACTTATGCAGAGATACTATCACGGTGCAGGGTATGTATCATTGATTCATTGAAGATGTCCGGCTTATTTTAACTTCTGAGATTAACTTCAAAATACAACTTTCAATTCTTTCATAGTAGCATAGCAGCATATAAGCTTGATTTTTAGGTTATCAATTCATAAAATGGTAGAAAATATGTACGTAGAAATTTATCTTCTTTTAAAGAAAATGTAAAATCTATCTCCGTATTCTGATAATCCTGTTTAGAAATTTGAATGAGCTTTAAATTTAAATACTTTTGAATTAACATTGTCAGTAGAACATAGGATAAAAAATCATTCCAAAACTATCGTACCAAAAATACCATACCATCGTGATTACTTTTAACTAGAATCATAAAATTGTGAACAGTATGCAGTAGATAATAGAAGTACTTTTTAGCATATCTATAGCAGAGAAATCGACACATACCTAAGCTAACACATGAAATGTAACCAAATGCCACGCCAGCAACACAACACGACCGGCTTATTTCTTTGCATTTGCAGCGCAGTCATTATACTGTATCTGTCTGAAGTCTGTTTGGGGCAGTTTGAGAAGCGTATTTAGATCAATCAACTTAAAATAGCTCTTTTTATCACCTTTCGATACGAATATATATGACTTTATATCTTTTTATTCTTGGAAGTTAATATAATAAATCTGAATATAAAACTAATTAAATAACTCCTCTACCATTCCACCTCACATTCTTTACACGTTACACCTAGAATAAAATGCATCCAATAATACCTATGCACATGATCCTTTACATATTCACTCTAAAATTAGCATATGCCCACATCATGTTATAAATCTACGCTATATTTACACCATTATCATTATCATTATTACTCATTAGATTTTAACAGCAATTAACATGATAAATTGGGTGGGGTCTAAAAAAAACCAAAGAACTTGTTGGTTCCTATTTGACTATTTTCTACTATGGGTATTCGGGGAGGGGACTCCTTTATCGTTTAAAATACCTATCATTTTATTTGACTTTTCCCTTATTCTCTGATTTTTTCTTTAACTAACTAATACGCTATAAATAAATAAATATTAATAAATAGGTGACTAACATGATCTTATCTAATTGTTCGACATTATATATAAACATTACACATAAAATGACTATTCCGTCCTACCGTTATACATATTTACCTATACCTACACCACATTCTTTAAGTTAAACTGATCATTCATACCAAATTGGTAATTTGGGATTGGGGATGGTAATTAATTATCAATCATGTACAAATTGTACAATACTACATAAAAAAAACTACATTGGTAAATGCTTACTTCGGAATTTCTAACTCTATTTATATGGGTTCATGACACTTCACACTGTAAACAATATTTTAGGGCGAACTCACCCATTTTTAATGGGTGAAACTAACTAAAACATGGAATCCTGTTTTTTGAAATGTTTATCATAACTTGGTTCGCTTTCACTGCTGCAGTTCCAGAGCCCACACATGTTGGGGCCAGCCGGTCCTCCCCTTAGATTTTCGGTTGTCTTCATGTCGTTTTACACCAGCTCCGGCTAGTTCTTGCATCTGAATATACAACAAAAAAATAATATAATCAAAATAATCAAAGTTAACTCTTTTAACTTAAATGCAATAGATAATCATTTACATTTTTTCTAATCACACTTGAACTTACTATAAAATAAAATGTAACCAACTAAAATCCTTATAATATGATATAATCTATACGTTTGTAGTAGGGCATATTTTTATATGACTTTTTATCTCATGAGCTTCAACCTTCTCCAACTAATTGGGCTTGACTTTTAAGTGACATAGACTCAGCTCATATATGTACCTACTTCAATTCAGTTATTGCATCCATTATCTCTGCCTAAATATTTTAATTCGTTATAAATTTAACTAGAGAGCAACTTCATAGCCCATTTTGCTATCATAAAAGGATTGCGTCGGGGCACTTTAAGATTATCTCAAGAAGATAGAATTTTTTTCTGGCAGAGATAAAGAACTTTATCCTCTTTGCTAAATTCATTTTTTGAGTACATGCACATATGTAACTGAATTTGGCTTTGGTAATTTAATCTAGCTCGTACTTTCAGTCTGCAATATTATTTTAGCTTTGGTGTGGTGACGTTGATCATTCTAAATCTAATTAAATAAAGATTGTGTCTTGCATATTCTCCTTCTATTCTATTCACATTGCTCTGTGGAGCCATTTACATACAGTTCCATGATGGAACTTCCATCCAGCTGCCGTCATCATATCACCATTATCAAGAGCAGAGACTCCGTTAAACTTTTGCCCTCTAATTTAATTTTTCTAATAGCATTTTCATGTACTTGACTCTCCCTTCATTCAACACATTTCTCTCTGTAGCCATGCGTGGGATGGGCAGCAAGCAAGTAAAAGTAATTTTTATTGTTATTTATGTGATGATGATAAAATGATAATCAAATTGGGAGAAACAGAGCAAGTGGTGAAAAATGATCATATTAACTCTTCTGAATTCGGTACAGAGCATTTCTATGACGATATTGCCTACACAATGCATATCTGGATCAGGGAAGATCTCTCTCTCTCTCTCTCTCTTTCACGTTTACATTTGCGGTTGGGACTTGGGGTTGTAATTTGTTTCATATTATAAAGCTTACCAGCAGCTCTTTCCTCCGTTTCTCATCCCCACGCCCCATCTTTTTCGATATCTCTGCGGTGAAAGCTTGCGGGGTTCTCAGCGGGTCGTCCCCTGATAACACTTCCGATAAGTAGGCTATGTAAGAGGTGGCCAACCTTAATGTTTTGATCTTGCCTGTAATAAAGGAGAATTAAATTAGCTTATCTCATCATCAATCATCGCATAATTTATTTAATTGAATTGAGCATGGGGAATTATTTGTTTTTATTTACTATTTTTTTTTATTATTATCCACAACAAAGAAAAGAGACAATTTCCTACATGTAATTTACTTAAACTTGAGGGTTTTGGTTTGGCATAGCTAATTCCCTCTTTCTATCTCATTAGCTTCCATAATTTTTGTACGGATGAGTGAGCAGCAACGCCGTTCTCAGCCTCATCAACTCTCGTATGAGTTCATTTGCTTTCCACCCTTCAAATTGAGATGTTCAATTGAGCAAATAATGCACTTTCGTAGTTTACTCCTCTCCTCATCCCGGCCTCCCTAATATACTTTGAATTTTGATCTTTGATTTGCAGACTGTAAAGATTATATTTGGAATTGGGATGCTTTTATTTATATATGTGCCTACTTATATTACAAAGGTCGACCTAGCATATTATAATAAGATTATGAATGCATATGAAAGTTAAATGATGGAATAATATGCTCCATTTATATCCACTCCCACTTCCCACTGTTACTAAACATCATTATCAAGTTATACATTTTTATTTTGAATTTTGATACTTCACACACACACAACCAAGTGTGGAGTCAATTCCAAAGAGTGAAGTTTAAAAGGAGAGGCGACAGAATGGTTTAAAAAAATATCTTCTTTCACAGCGAACCTTTTTTCCCTGAGTGTTTGTAAACTGTTGTAACCTTTTCTAAACTGCTGCTAGATACGACGCACCATCGTCATATCATATCATACAAGCCATGTCATAACGCCTTCGCAACAAGAGGAAGGAGGATTCAGCTCAGCCTTCCAATTTTCCAACCCGAGAATGTTTTGCGGCATCCTCTCATCCAAAACTCAGGAAAAAGTTAGGTAATATGTAATGTAATGTCACTAGCCGCAATTTTTGTTTGTAGGATTAAATAATAAATTACAAGACGGAAAGTATACAGAGGGAGAGCGGTTGAACTTGTAAGATTTTGTTTTAAATGGAAGCCAAGCCAGAAGATTATATTTGAAAAGTTAATCTTTCTCCCTCCCTCTCATTTTGACACTTGTTTATAAAAGTGGAGGAAAGAAAAAGGGTCCTGCTCTTCAGCAATGTATTGGAACGGAACATTGGCCCGACTTCGATTTATTTTTTCGTTCATCCATTTAACTTCCTTTATGATACGTAGAGAATTAACTAACTATATCGCAACTATTAAGTATATATATTATACCGCCTACTTCCTATGCGATAATGTGAGTTTCTAAACAGCTTAGAAATGTATACTTTTGAAATCCTTCGGTATAGGAACTGATAGATTTGGTTACTTTAAGCTAATCATATTTCGGTTAATGATCTTTCATTCAGAAACCAATACCAAAGTTGGGGAGTGGGCCCTGAGTAATATCCTGAAGGGAAGGATTTTATTTCGCAACTGATCTCATCCTTTAAAACGGCCTAGATCTAAATAGATTTAAAAACTGTTCGCATGGATGTATGGTAACGCCCACCTTCCAGGTTAAATGGTGGTAATGGCCTCTAAAGGTCTTTTGAAACAGGAAATCTGAAGTACGGGGTATGTACATTGAGCTGTTTCATTGACTAATTAATGCCTTAACTAATTATCAAATTATTGATATAGTGGAAGAAATTGATTATTCCTTGATAAAACACGCGGAAGCACATAAAAACTTGCGAAATGTTCCATGTCTCATCTTACCCCAACAAACTTCGATATGATTTATGGACTGAGACAGAAGCCATTTAATTGTCAATTGTATCAAAATAAATGTTAGCGGAATTGATTCGGCATTTCAAAATAACACTATCATTAAGGGAAGAAAGGAATTCCCTGCCTCCTTCCCCGGGGGAAAGGGGCCCTATTTGCACATGTGATTATTGATTATTATACCTTGTAAAAAACTTGATCACCGGAGAAAGTCCTCCGTTGATAATTTTTAAGATCACGCATCCGAAATATGAAACAGATTTTCTTTAATCTTTAAAAAAACTACATATTTACGTACGATAATTAACTACGTGAAATATGGAATAGCATTGTACGCGATTTGCAACAGTTACAGAAAGACAATTGTCAATACATAAAATTTGAGTATTTTAACAATGAGGAAAGATACATTCATCACGTAATCAAAGTGAACGATCCTTCCCAAAACAAACTCCATAAAATAGGTACATACTGCAAATGCGAAACTTGTAAAAACACTTTACAAATCACTTACTCAATTTGGTATCCGCCGGAACATTCGGAATGCAGTCCCTTAGCTCAGCAAATGCGTTATTGATTGATTGCGTCCTCCTCCGTTCCTTTTTATTAGCGGTGTTCCGCCGCTTAAAGCTAGGTCTTCCTAGTGGCTTCGGAGAACCTTCATTACAAGTGCTCATTCCACCTGGGAGAGACGCCGGTGGTATCTGTGTGGGTGGGGGTGAGGACCCAATCGACGTATTGGCTGGACTAGAAGGGTTCTTTTGGTAAAAGGAATGGTAGCTCCAAGGGGATGCTGCATTAGATGGAGACTTTGGCTCGTAATTGTTATTGTTGTTGTTTGTGGGGCCGGATCCACTCCCGGCAGTTGCGATTATATACAGATCCTCCGGAGGGGTGGGTCGCTTTTTGGGGAAATTTGATACTTGCGTTTGTAGGGCTGGAGGGATTGACTCTACACCTGTTACAGTTGGCGAATTAAGGCCTTGTTGAAGATGATGAGTCGGATGGGGATGATGATGATAGTCGTAATAATTGTTACATGATTGGGGATCACCGGGCACTGCCGTAATGTGCCTGTCATTTGGGAGGTAGTTTTCATTGTAATATTCATCGGCTCCCCCACACCAGCCACTGTCACCCGCGGAGGAATAATCCGGGTAACGATCAGTTCTACGAGAATTCTCGTCACAGTTCATCTTTCTCTCAGAATTAATTTGCACTAAATTATTTTAATTGTGTGGTAATTGACACCATTTCAGATAGGAATATGAAACAAATATGTTATGCTATGTTATGTAATGATCCATGATCCTTTGCAAAATTATGAAGCAATTATCCACTAACTAACTTGAAAGTCTATTAAGTCAAACTTTAAACAAAGTATGTTCTGCAATAAACTAATCATGATAAATGAACACAATCCCGATTTTATTGAAAAAAAATCCAAGAAAAACTTCAATGATAAATGGTAACCTGTGTTGACTCTCCGAGTTTTCACCCGTAACTGAACCAATATTCCCCTCTCATGTATGAATACTTTTCTTTTGAAGAAAATTTCTTTTATCTGTCATTTTCGTTTCTGTTCTTTCTCACATACAGATGCATTTTATGGTACTTTACCGTATTTGAAGTCGGATGATGATGATCAGCATCATCATCATCATGATCTCCTCAGAACAGATCAGAATGATCACATAAAGAGCAGGGATCCTTTTGAGACTTTTATGTGCAGATGGGAAAGCAGAGTAGGGAAGCCTAGTGGGTGGGATAAGTGTGGAGCATGCCAACCAGTTTTTGGCTCTAAATGAAATGGGGTGGATTTATCAAACATGTTTCAACCCTTGTGAATCTCTTACTCCTCCTAGTTCGCTTACAGTCCATGTATCTAATGTTTCCATTCAATTCATATTCATACCTATGCATACCTATACAGTATTTAGGAAAACATGAATTGGATAAAGCAGCACACAAAAAAACTCAAAGATAAACTTTTTGTTTCCTGTCTTGTCTTTGAAAGGGTTATACTGTCTTGGAATGATATGATTCTGCAGGACTTGAAAGTTTGGGTTGAGGGGAGTTGTATTATTTATTACGTAAATATATATGTAAATGGAATGTGTATGCTTTGATTAATTAGACCAGCGATTACATCTACGGCATAATTCAAATTAGCGTGTGGTTAGAGCCGATCCAAATTGAAAAATAATCGTTTTATTTAGAGTGCTTGGAATTTCTTAAGAAATATATTTGTGATAAATTGCGTGATCAGGAAAAACAACTGGTGTATTGGAAGTAACACCAATTAATTGTCGGATATGGGTAACTATTTTAGCATAGCATCTAATTCTAATATTGCAACCGATTGTATTTTTCACGATGTAGCATATTTCCCAATCAAATGACAACAATAATTTACTTTTTAAATGACGAGTTCTTTTTCTAATTTAACGACAAGAGATAAGGCAATTGTAAGGTCTTCAGATTCCGATCACATGAACCCAATCACCAGTCAGCAACCCAGTGATTTTTTTTTTTTACTATGCCATTATTTTCATGAAACGGTAAGGCAATATAAGCTTATCCCTTAAGACGATCGCGTGCATTTATATGCCGTGTTTGAGAAACGATTTTCCCCTTAACTATTTTAGAATAAATTCCGTGCATTTAGATCATATATAATTTGTCTATCAGAAAAGCAGCAAACCATAATTTATTTGCAATTGTAATGGAATCCGGATTGTAAATTTTTCGTCTAGTTAAGCAAGCCTCTCAACAACAAAAAAACCTTTTTACATGTTCAATAATTGAATAAAAAAGGGAGAACTGTAAAAGAAAAGCTCTCATATTGCACTGGATCTTGGATGAACACCCAAAAAGACCTTTATCCTTCCACCCGCACCCTCAAAAGGAAGATGTTCATCATTTAAGTAAAAAAATGTTTATTTCTTTAAGTTACAGAGCTTTCAGTCAGCCAGAAAACGATAATGTTTTCATATAGGGACATATACATATTTAGGCATATAATATGTTTCTCTACCTCTTTCTTTTTAAAAAAGAAATGAAGATAGTTTGTTTGAGTAAAGTAAACATGTATCCATGTTATTATGTTGTCTCTGATACTTTCTCAACTGAAACTGTGACTGACTTCTTGACTCCCTCTCAGAGAGATTCAATTCACTCACAGATAATTATCATCCTTGTTGTTTCAACCCATGTACCATGTCCCACTACTGTATCATTTTCTGTAAGCCGAGGCTGAAACTGTTCCCGTTGTATAAACTTTATAAACTTTCCTATATGCGGAATATCATCGCGCATCGGCAACATCATCATCGTTTAAATAATATCTATCCGTAATGGAAATTGGAAACTGAAATGATCACTTTATAAAAAGTTACATCTGCACATTCAACAGTCATGGAATTTAATATATTATGCGTGTCTGTTTTCTCCTATCTCTATGCAAACTTTTAAAGGAGCAATGATCATATCATATCAGTATAGAGCTGAAAAAATTGTCCATGACACCTATATACAGATTCTGTTTGATATTGACAAGTAAATATTTTACAAACGTCAAATTTATACAATTTCACTAATTGAACCAGGAGATTATGACAATTACTAACTATATCATGACATGACCGTACTAAAGTATTAATGTTGAATGTATTACTTGCTACTCACAGTTGTGCAGGTAAATCCTTTATTAATTGTAATTAGCTTGCTAAATTAAAACCGGGGTGAGTTGAGAAACGTTATTTTTCAGGCATCTGATTGTGAGCATTAGCCAAAATCTCAAAATCTGACAAATTTAAAACAATATATTTTTACTAATTTGTGGATTACATATGTATTTTGTTTTTATATCTAGTTCCTTCATTTTTTAAAGTATTTTTTAAATCTTTAAAAACTTAATGTTTAGAAAAGGGCGTGTGGGGTGGAGGGAGTTGATGGCTAAGGAAAACGCTCATGAAGTGTGATTTTCATGGCAACTTTTACTATTTATTTTGCGTTTTATTTTTATGATGTTACATGTCGGAACCAGACCATCATCATAAATGCTATGCCACACACCAAATGCATTAAATCCCAGGCACCATGCACACTCTAATATAGATATACAGTTTTAAAAATCAATATTACTATTACCAAGCCATAACTAGAACAAAACATTTATGAATTTAGAACGGCATCATAATTTTTTTCCAGAGCTCCGCTCATATCAGTTTCCTCTACGATTACAAAAAATGTCTGGCTAGTCACCCATGATTTATGTTATGTTTTGTCGAATGATTTTTTTTACAAAGTTTACTTAAAAACCAAAAACATGAAGAAAAAATATTAAAAATCTTTTAATAATCTTGTATCCATTTATATTCCAAGTTGGTATAATATTTGTTATTCGTGCGCAGTTAATGTTTTAGGGTTAGTTGGTATTGTGGGTGGGTGATCCCACTGTAAGGACCACCAGCCAATGATCAAAGTTGAGAGTATATTTTTCTAAACATACTTAAATTATTTATGTACTGCGATGGATGATCATTTGGAAAAAAATGTATTATTTTCTTTAAAAACACTTTCTTCACTGTCCATGAGGAATGACAGTTTGTAATCATATCATAGAGGGATCCTCATCCTACTGTAAAATTTAGGGAAAAGTAACAAAAATTGTCTTGCTAGTTGAGACACAAATGTACTGTGCATGTACATGTCGAGTAGGAGAAGGTACATTACCCTTTCGATCCATTACAAGAGTCGTGGGAATCCAATTACCTAAACTGTTACCCCTTCTTTCCTGGTATATAAACATTATATATAAACAAATGGGGGGAGACGTAAGGTTGGGGTTGGTGGGAGACAATCAAGAATGATGACTTCATATCTTTTAAGATACATATTATCTATCATAGGATTTTTTTTTGTAAAATCTAAATTGTACAATTTTGATAAATGCCGTGATTTCGATAAGGAATTCTTAAGCTCATTAAGTAATCACTCCAGCATCTATCGATGATTGTCCCTTTTGTCTCGTCCCCATAATGAAGATTGCAGGAATGGGTAATGACATGAAATTATGTGATTCTGATATTGAAATGAAAGCAAAAGTGACTGGTTTTGTATGTGTCATGTCTGCACGCAAGGAATCGTACAATCC
This sequence comes from Pseudosinella alba, assembly GCA_034700485.1. Taxonomy (NCBI): domain Eukaryota; kingdom Metazoa; phylum Arthropoda; class Collembola; order Entomobryomorpha; family Entomobryidae; genus Pseudosinella; species Pseudosinella alba. The sequence continues at coordinate 11,137 of JAQIXQ010001091.1, forward strand.
AATTGTCCAACAATATTATACTGTCCCATCCAAAGCCTTTGTAGTTTTCTTAACTCACTCAGGTTCAGATTAACAATAAGATGTGAGTCCCATCATGTGAAGGTTATTTTTGATTGAGCCTGTCAAAGGGGGCTCCTACTATTATTATTAGACACGTCTTAGAAAAAAATGAACAATGAGCAACCCTAATTATGGCATGGCCCAACAAAACAAACAAGACAGGAGGGGAGAACAAAGAGATCAAATTGCTTATTGCTTGGCTATGCTGTGGGTATTTCTGTTGAAAAAGATAAACCTTTTTGTTTGTTTGCTGTCCTGCCCACCAATCCCACTTACCAACCAGGTAGGTAGGCCAATTCTCCTTCATTGGTCATCATTTTTTTTGTCTTTATGGAAACGCAAAGGGAAGTAAAGTAGAAGTATGAATCGAACCCTGTCGAGTCATTAGTCATTATCAATTGGAGAAACAAATTCACCTTTTCGGTTTACTTTACAAAGGATTAAGGAAAGGATATAATGCGACGGCAAGTGTAAAGTATCACTTTCCTTTGCCCGGCCTATTATCTCCATTCAGCTCATCCGGACTTCCTTGTGTGTGTTCCAAATTACATTATGTTGTAGCGGAATTGTACTTAACGAGTTTTGCTATTGCACTGCCCACTGGTTTGGTTGTGAATGTGAGACTGATCTTCTCTCTCCGATCGTGAGTGATAAAAATTACTTAATCCGTTGATCCGTCATTGCAATGTTGAAACTGCTGGGCTCAGATAAGATGTAAAGAACATTTACAGGATTCATTTCTATGCAAAAACAACGGCAGAACAAAATAATTACAATGATTGTCCCTTGGTCCGATTTGCGAATAATGAGAAGGAGAAGATTATATGAACATTTTACAAACATTATTTATGAATGAGACGATTCCTCCAAAATTACAAGATCATTTCATTTTCACATCTCGTTGTCATCATTTCTTTCATCCTTAAACTATGAACTTCTTCATTATATGTGACTTGCAGTAATATTTGCGTCAGAATAGGAGAAAAGTAAATCAATTGCCTATGGCCATCTACCATTCAAAGCTCAAGCTAATGCAATTCAAATGCAACAATGTGGCAGACGTAAACCAGAACGAGACATCGTAATAATTTGATTTGATTAGGCTACAACCAGAGTAGAATAATAAAAATGACTTACTGGAGAGCAAGGGAAACTAAAGCATTGGAATTTTCTCTCCATCATTAACATGAGCATGACATGATTTATATGATTCCAATAAGCCACGCGCATTCCAGAGCGGTGGTAAATCACTGAAGTGACTAAATCACGTTGCGCAATGGGGTAATAATGATGCTATGACAAATGAGCATAAGAACCTGAACTAATAAGCCGTGAAGAAATGTGTGAAATGAAATGCTGCACAAACAGTAGCATTTATGTATACCTACCTAATTCTCTTCTTGGTCATAGTCATAACTTGGAATGGGATTGCATTGCATCTTGTTCTAATTCTGATGTTGAATATTGTCAGTACTGCTTTTAATTATTGCTTCCAGCGATGACCTTTAAGCCTATTTTATCACTGAAATAACATCCAATTACGACATTTTTGCAGTTAGCGTATAATAATTTGCCCAAGAAGGGTATAATTTGGAGATGTGGACATATCCCAAGTCGGGACCGGGGCAGGGGCAAGATGGGATTTATTAGGAGGAAAAGACATGTTAACGATGCATTGTTCGTGCGTGCTACCTTGTCTTCCTAGGGGACCTATTTATATTTCAACTTGGGAATATACACAGGCAATTATCCCCCATATGGAGCGTGGTGGCCACTTAACATTTACGTTACAATTTATTTACTTAACTTTACGTAATGAACCCAAAACTCATAGACCAAAAGCCATCTTTCGGTTTTTGTAGATACCTATATAAGAACGTGAATAAAATCCTTCAGCCTTTATTTTTTTAGATTGTACTTTGGCTTTCTTATTGTGTAAAACTAAATTACGTCACACCTATATTTAACTCGTGATACCTTTGAATTTCTTAGAAGTGATGACCAGACATGGACATTTTGGTGTGGTAGGTAACCAGAACAAAACTTGAAAATTTCTCTCTTTGTGCTGTTTAGTACACAACTCTGAACTCACTCAGGTTCCTAATTATACCTAATTTTTTGAACGGTATATGCGAAACAAGGAACGTTAATACTGTTCCCGATCCATCACAACAAAATGATTTATAATTTGTTGCAACCTTAGAAAGCTTCATGGATCGACGGGACTCGGCTGAACAGTCAAAGTCAAATGTCTTATAAAAATGACAAATCAAATAGATAGTTAGGTAATTCAGTTAATTTCTTTAAAATTCCGTGGCACCGTCAGAAGTGAAAACGGGAACTGCCCTCTGTTAGCTACCATACGCTTAATATAAATTACCTAATTATTATTTGAGCACCAAGCCGAATCAGGTAAAAAAGACAGCATCGAACCCCTCCCTGGTATTTTGGGATTTTGTTGTCCCATCTCTGGCTATTTCCTCCGAAATAATGAGTACGATGACAACAGCGGGGCAAAAAGAAAGACTGCCGTAGATTTACAATTAGTATAATTATAAGCATGCCTATAGTGTATCTACATATTAATATTCATAGTCAAGTTAAGTATGTATAATTCAGCCTATTACAGGTTTATTGCCACCTCAATTGTTCCAAGCAATGAGCCATTTACCCTCGTAATTCCTAATAATTGCCATTTAATTGGGGTTTTTATTGCATTTTAATTTTTATGATGCCTTGTCCTCACAGCTCAATCTCAAAATCCTCAATCAATAATACACCTGGCCCAACTTCAAAAAGTCAAAGCTTTACGATTACAGCTTCTTGTCGTAAACGCTATATCTATCCTTCTATCATCATCATCCTTCATCAAAATTAACCGTATTCATATTCCATTCTCATTTGGAACAAGACGTACAATTAGCGTTATTAGAAAGGCTAAGCGTTGTCTCGTTCCTCTTATCTTCCCAGTTCATTTCATTACAATACAATTACAATCACAATTAAAGTTCATCTCTTCTTGAACACTACTAAATCCTCCTCTATCTTCTTCTACTAATCCATCCATAAATCAAGAATAGGACAACATTTTATTCGGTAAGTCTAATAATATACCTCATGCAAATATGCATTGCAAATTACAATTTTTGCAACGGCAAAAATACATACAAAAGTTGGAGATTGAATTGTCTTGCACTTTCATTTATCACATCACAATTCATGTCATCATAATATTATTACATCCTATCCCACCTACCTGCACTTATCACATCCAAAAACCACACAGCAGCGCAGCGTAGCAGTAGCATAGCTTCGTCCACGCACATTCCAATACATTACGCTACGCTGCTCCTACTCACCTACTCCGCTGCAGCGCTGCAGCGTCCGCCCAAACCCAATTCATATCCCAAAATCCCAAATCCAAACCATAACCATATTTCCTTATTCCTCCCTCACCAACACTCCAAACCAAACCATATTCCACTTTTTTCTTCCCTCCTTCCACGCTTTCCTCTCCTCTGGGTTCAGGCAAGGGTCTCCCCTCTCATGCAAGGCATCTGCTGCTGCTGCATGCTGCCTGCTGCAGAGCATAACCCCTCACCATCTCCTCATTTCTCTCTGCTCCTGTCATTCCATCCCAGGCGGATCACCTCTTCCTGAACCTGTCCCCTAAATCAAAATTTTTTTTAGTTCATTCCAAATTTTCGTCCCAGTCCATTTCTTATTTCTTGCCTTCCATTTTCCTCTTCCACCTCCCAATTTAATTCGGTTCCCCTTTTTAATTTGTCCTCCTTTCAAAATTAATTATCCATTCTAAATTTTAATTATAATTTTAATGAGATACGAGTCCAAATTAACTGTTTGGAAGGCCCCCCGTTTCAAAATTATCTTCCGAGTGGACGTGGAAATCCAAAGATTTAACGTTAAATTCTCCGCCAAATTTGTCAAAATTAACAAGGTCCAGCCCCCATCCGAAGAGTTCACCCTCCCCGAAAATATTCAAAATTATAATTAACTAAATTAAGTATAAAATTTAAAAAAAAAAAAAAAAAAACTTCGGAGCAGTTAACATCAACATCCCCACCACCGACATTTAATCATCATGGTTTGGAAGCCCTTCAAGAAGTTCATCAGGCCCTTCAAGGCCTTTACCAGCACCTTCGTCTACTACAACCGGATGGGGAGGAGTATTGCCAGCCTCTTCCAGATTCCGGGGAAAAGGAAGAAGGTAACTTAAATTTTTAATTAGCAGTTTTGAACCTCTCCACATTTTTTAATGGCAGTTGTCAGTAGTAGTAATAGTAATTAGTAAGTTAATTGGAGGAGCATTTAAAATCATCAATCATCGTCCTTGTCATTGTCATTCCTCAGCTCAGCCGTCACACCTTCAGTATTATTGGGCATTTCCTATTCCCATAATTTAATTTAACCATGATTAGCTAATTATGAGCGCTGTTAAATTGGATCCGGTCAGGTGGCTATCTTTTGATCAAAACGGGCGAGATTTTTATTGTTCAGTTCCAAGCTTAATTTAATTGGCCATTTAGCGATCATCATTATCTCCATCATCGGCATCATCCATCCAAACCAATTATTCGTAAGATCAATTTTACCAATTATCAGCTGTCATCATCCATCCTGAAGACCAAAGCAGGTCAATTAATCTACAGGTCATTTCTCTCGCTGACGTCATTCGTCTCGTCATCAAAAACCCAAATAAAACTCGCCCCCAGCTAGCATTGGTAATTGGTTTGGTTTGGTTATTAATGGCAGGTTTAATAACATATGTGTCAAGTGTCAAGGTCTCATTTGGCAAAGGCTCATCTCCATCACCGCAAAAGTGCGTAAAGTCACTCGTCTGCTGATGCTCTATTTTTCGTTGGGTTAGGTATGGTATGGTATAGTCAGGTCAGGCGGTCAGGTGCGTGGAAGGAGGAAGAGGCAAGGCGAGCACATGGTATCGGTGAACTGTCAAAAATTGACAGTTTTTTTAGAGGAGAGAGAGAGGAAGAAGTGATCAACAATTCAACATCAAACTATACAATATACAATAGCAATGTCATATAATACTTAATATGGGATATGGGTTAGGATAGGATATGAGGACAGGTTTCATTCACATTCAAATAGGGAGAGGTTTTGCATTCAGAATGACATTGGCATTTTGGCAGTCAATACTTTTATTCCATTCCTGTCACATTTTTCCATGATCAAATGACACAACTTAATCCATATCATAATGGAAAAAGGGCCATGCCATATGATATGAACCCGAACCTGCCCTGCACACCAAAAGCCTAACCTGTTGTATTTTTTTGTATCTACTCCAACAAGTCCAAGTCTTTTTATGCATTTCAGCATTTCATTCATTCCATTCCAATGATTCCTTTTGAGGTCACCTCATCATGCATCAATCAGATCGTCACCTCTCGTCTCTCAGCTCCGATCCACTATATCCCCCCTCTCATCTCTAATCTTTCTTTCACCATTTTCTTCTGTCCGAATTCCGATCTGATGATGATATCAGAGAAATATTGACAGTTCAGCGGCATTCTATTGTGATTTGGTTGTGTAGACTTCTTTTTTTGGCAATTGACAGTTGCATTCTCCTATCATTACAAAACACGTAAGTAGGTATATAAATCGGTTGTAGTTGTAGGACATGACATGACATTTCTGTCTTATTTTCTGCTTCTATTCCAATTGTATTTGAGTGGCAAATTAATGGCAATGAGTGATAGCGATAGCCAGCACATATTTTGCAAATTGTAATCCTCTCATTCCTCTCGATAAAACTGCTACTTTTTTATGCAAAAAAATGCCTAAAATGCGTAGTCCATTCCTGTCCAACACGCAACAGAACAAAGCCAAAACGTAGAGAAAGAACAGAAAGATGATGGGATATATGGTTTAGATTGCGGTCGTTTTTTTCCTACACTCAACTGACTGTATCTACTTGAGAGTTCAAATATCATCATCGGCAAGCATAATGCATAGGCGGGATATAGAACATGTCCCATTTTTGTCCACTTCCATTTCCACTTTTCCACCGCCGCAACGCACAATCCCATCATCCCTATCCTCTCCATGCATCCAAGGCGGAGTTGTCTCTTGGCTGTTAACTGGTACTGGCCACACATCCTATCCCTGCCATATATCCCTCCGCCACCGCTATCCATACATGGGTAGGTTGGTAGTACCCATTCCCCCCATGATAAAAACGGGGAG